>DWDU01003724.1:0-11351 GCA_018245575.1 Jemadia suekentonmiller
TTGCAAATTCTATTGGTTAACGTTTGCTCACCAGTGACATAAGTCGAGATATTACAAAAGTTTAACTCCACATTAACATGAGTCATATAGGTAAAATACTAAACGTCTACCCGAAGAAGATTCTGTACCTGCAACAGTGCACAGCTACCACTATGAACTCGGTGTTAAAGTTTCATACGAGTGAGTCGCAGCCAATGTCGCGAGTATGTTACGAACTTTCTTTGAAGGTAATCCTGGCGATGGAATTTAAACAAAAAAGAAGAAAATACCATATACCACAACATTCAAATTCTAACACAACAACCTATTTACAGCTTACGAAACAGTCGCAAGTGCAACATGGGGCTCCTAAAAAAAGGTTCGTAAATACCTAATTTATATCCAGCTCACTCTATCAAACTGCATGAAAATCATACGAACACGTAATAATTGCAATTCAATTTACTTCAACACAATCAAGTGGGCGCAGTTCCATGATTGATACGATCATTTTGTTCTAATTATTATGAATCACTTTCATATCTACTAGATAACGAGCCCGATGTCAAATTGCAGATTACTCAAGTTCCGTTAAATTGCGATTGTTGGAACAATAGCGTTAATGCAGTTTTTGCATTGTTTTCCTTTAATCAGTTTCGAGAAATCTCTTTTCAATTAATGTGTAGTCCAAGTGTTAAAATTTTTGAATAAAATATCAACCTAGCGTCTTTTTGCATAATCATTGAGTTTATATTTAAATATGCATTACTTTTCTCTCATTTACTCTCTCAGTCTTATTTTCTCGTTAACTTTCTTTGGTCGAGTGAAGACAAGCACGACTACTGAGCAAGAAGTGGTAGGTTCGATCCTGGGTTCAAGTACTATTGTTTTGTACTAATTTGAAACTCCTAGTTACAACTCGTCTGGACTTGTGCCCGGTTTCTGGCAATACGCTCACTCTCTCATTTATGGTGAGACGTAAACGTGACAGGTTCAACATGGGAGTGTACTACACTCCTCTACCTACCTCTTTAGTGAGATACAGGCATGATATTACCTTACATATCTTCTTATTTTCGAACAGTATGTACCTAATGTACTCCCCCCAACTAAATGTGGTCCTTCAAAAATATACATGCAGTCGTATCGATTTCACCGTCTCGATAGTATACCTAATATTTTGAAGTTTTACCAACTACAATGTTAGAATTTCTACTACTCATTTATACAAACAAAAATAGCGAATAGTACCTTCACACATTCCTTTGAAATAAATTGTGAGATCTCATCAATTCTATTCTGAAAAAGATTAACGTGGAACGAGCATTAGGAGTCGGTGTTACGTGCGCAAAATCATGACTATCAATATTTTTATATCATTTATCAGACGTCGCTGTCACTCAGCTCTTACGGCTGTAAAGTGGCATTAAGGTGTCACAAATATATATTTTATCTGTGAAACCGTCGTCGATACCGCGTCAATTTATTTCACTCATAAATTCTCTGTCGGCGAGTATCTACAACACTTTGATATCGTTTTTCTAAACTAGGACGCCTCTGCCCTTGCAATGACCTTGTCACTATTTATTATCTATGAACACTATATAATGAAAAGTATATTATGACTAAAACGTTGACATAAAACGGTGGCTGGCGAAAATCTTGCACAATATCTGAAACACTGGAGCATTGGCTAATCTCTGTGTCATAATCATTTAAATTTATTGCGTGAAATTGATACAAAGAATTAATTTATGACATTGCGATATTACAAAGTGAAGTGCTAAATTTTATGCGTTTTCAGAATTTCGAAACTCTGTAATAATGCATTACTTACTTGCCGTTTTAGAAGAAGCAGAAGACATTCTTACACGATAATAAGATGGATTAAAAGAATTTACTTTGCGTTTGATTTGTGGAAATTACATTGAACCCTGTCAGAAAATTACGTCGTCTCAACTTGGTGACTGAGTTACTGTCGTTACTATATAAATTTAAATTAAATAATATGAGTCGCGTAGTCATAAACGGACTCGACGAGCCAGTAATTTTCAGTAATTGAGGCGATATTTTACGGTATATATCGTCAACTTACAATGTATACGAGTGCCGAGAGTTTTCTTTTCAGATTTTCGTCTCAAGACTACCGCTCCTATTATGCGTGTATACCTGAAGATGTGAGGTCTATGTTAAACGCAGATCACGTGCCAACAGCAGACGTCACATGTCCTGGAGGAAAATATGAAGAACACCAAAGCGTGTAGGTTTCCTCGTCTTGTTTTCTTCCGGCCTTATGATAAATGATATTTAATAACCAAAACGCACAAAATTTTAGTTGACGTGTACACTAGAAATTTCAACCCAAACCAACAAGTGGAGATGTGTATTTTTAATACAAGCAGTGATATTGTCGAACTGCTTCCACTTTTTTTATTTATAAACACATATACGCGGGTTTCAGACACTTTAAATTACGATAATATTTATGCTCTACTGGTATATTTTAATATAAGTAAATATAAAATGTATACATAAAGGATATAAAAAAAAATGCCTCAATGCTACGTAGGTATATTGTCCCATAATCACTGCGAAATGCATCTGAAGAAACGAAAATGTAGTATTGGGCATACAGCGTGTAAAATGAGTAATTATTTTATAATAACAATATCAAAAAAGATTCCATTACACAAAATGTATTTTATCATTATCCATTCGGGAGTTCGTAATAACCGTTATCAAATATTACTTTATATTGCCGTTATAAATATTATCGGTGGTATTAGCGTTGGTTTTTCAAAAACCGTTAGATATTTATTAATCCCCTTACTAAATTTTAACTAATTTATTTATTGCTTTTAATTGCTGCGTGTTTATCTAAATCTACCCATATCTACAGCTGTAGAACCAATGATCAAATATTACTTATAATATGTAGCCTGTTTCTAACCGTTTCATATAAAACTCCTTTATAATTATTTGATTTCTAAGTTACTTATTTCCAAATAATTCTTTGTAGAAAACGGAGAGATTTATTACATAAAGACATAAAATTCAACCAAATGAACGAAAGAGGAATTAAAGAAGGACTAATCAAGGACATCTTGATATACCTATGTATAAAAATAATAAAGATTGAGCTATTAAAAGTAACAAGAGTTGTTGAACAATGTGAGTCTTTTTACTATGAATGTTTAAAACTCAGACGTGACAAAGATGGAGACCGGCTGCACGGAACGTAACTGTTATTTATGCAAAGTTACCTATACGAATACATGTGCCCATTTGGGTCTCACCACGTGACTTGCATAAGCTTTGGCTCTCACAGGTCACGTAGGCCTACAACAATATGTATGCGGTTTTCCGTATATGACTTTTGAATTGTACTATGTGCCTCTTCTTATTATTTACCACACTTATTCAATTCTTGATAATGTTACTAGGGTTGATCCTATATAGAATTGTTTATTTTAAACATTTAAACTTTGTGGAAAACAAAAAGATTTTTACGGAGGAGCATTCTTAATAGGTATTTTGAGGAGTATTTATGTTCATTTCCGTGATGATATTAGTAATATATATATGAAGTCCGATCACAATTTTTACTCATCTTATTCTGAAAATAGATCCGTGACGTGGAGCGATAAAATGGTCGATTACAATAATGCTGATAGTGATATGTTAGTAATACATCGTAATACAAAAATTGTTTTATTTCATTGGTTGTTTTTAATTAATTAAATTAGCAATTTTCACATTCGTGTTTGGTACCTAAATAACTTGGATCTTCGATTCGAGTAACATGATGATGCAATCTCTTACAATGTGCAGCAAGAACTACGGAAGGGAGATCCCCACAAAACTTGTCTGACTGATGTCAAGTCTATTTGTGATTGAATAGAAAATAAACATCCCTCTTTGGATAACGAAAGCGTCAACGTAAGAGAAATAAACAAAAGAAGCAACGTACCAGCGTACGACCATAACACTTCTGTAACATGACCGACAGAATTATAATATAAAATAACAATATGACGGTTAACCACTTCGCGGCCCTAAACGTATTTCGCTTTGTAATTTCTTGCAAAACACTCATGCAGTGTGGTCATCCTCAAACAGGACTGTTCACGGTACATCCAGAACCTCAATCAACGTACTTCGCTTTTTCCCTCCTCGTAGCAAGCTTTATATTTATTTCAAGAACATCGCTGCTATGGTTTGAGCGATCTTAATCTACTTAACTTTACGTAAAAAATGAATCATTTCGATTAAAATAGTCGTCATCGTAATCGTTGCCGTCGTCGTTGTCAAATTCGTCATCGTTATCGTTGCCACCAACCATATTGTCTTTACTTGTGTATTTTGTTGTTACAATCATTTCCCGGGTCGGGCACTAGTAAAAAAAAAAAAACGTAACATCACGCCTATTATCCCCGAAGTGGTAGGCAGAGGAGTGTAGAACACTCCCACGTTTCACCAGTTACGTTTACGTCCCACTATGGATTAGGTGGTGAGCTTATTGCCATGCACCGGGCACAAATCCAGACTCCGAGACACTATTAAAAAATCTATATTAGAAAAATTTTACAGTGCCCGACCCGGTAATCGAACCCAGGACCTCTTGATCGGCAGTCGCACTTGCAACCAACACGACCAACAAGGCTGACATTAAATTAAAATACGTTATTATTACTCGACTAAATATCGATACTATATTATTAACAGCCTCGTTGGTCTAGCGGTTGAAAGCGCGAGTGCTGACGTCAGGCCTCGCGTTTGTAAAATTTATATTTATATTCATTTTATTTAGCGGTCAAAGTGTTATTGCGATTTTGAAGTTTTAAATTCCTAGCAGCCGATCGCAGTTTGGATTTTTACTCGGTGTATGTCAATAGGCTCATTCTGCTCGACTGATGAAAAACGCAAGTAGGTACTACCTCTTCGGGAAATACTGCCGCCCAGATGTTTTAAACAGTAAGTTAACCTTGAGAAAAACTAAAAAGATCTTTGCTTAAAATGTAGCAGAAGCACGGCAGGTCTCTTAGGATAGAGATATTTGGCACTCGGTGTTTTCTGCCGACCCTGTAAGGGACCTTGCGTGAATATATGTATGTATGTAAATCTTAGATTAAAAGATTTCTCGACACCCTCGAGAGAAGTATCCTTCTATTCGTATATCTGTGGTTTTATAGCTAATGCATTAATAATTATTAATTTTATTTAGATACCCATTCATTCGTATGGCTTTGTTATAGTTGCAATGACGACACTTTCCTCGTACGATTGCGGTCGGACCCGCACTGCACTATGAATGAGTGTGAAATCTAACCTCACCGCAATTAGGTTAACCCCCGATATGTTATTTATTACTATGCAATTGTCTTTTTTAAAGTATCAACATAGCCTATTTCTCGTATTTAAAGATTTTCATTTTTCTATATCAATAGATTTACCCCATTTTACACGGAATATATAAAATAACTAGTGAAAAGTTGCAGTACTATACACTTCTGCCTAGTCCTTCGCGGCAATGTAGGCCTGATGTTATATCATTAAGTTATTCACATCAGCATGTAGTGTAGGTGTTCAAAATTTACAGGTCATAGCTGCGTAATAATAGAGTTCTGAAAATTGGTATATGTGCTATATGTACAAATTTCACATAATATATAGGTACATACATAATTTATCCGTGTCGGGACGGAGTAAGAATACATTACCCGAGCCCGTGCAGGGATACAAGGTGTCGTAACAGGCGACTAAGCCCAGCGCTGATGGTACCGGTTAATTGAAAATCCCAAATTTAGAAATTTCAGTTTTGTCAAAGATCTTACAACCGTGTTTCACAGTGATTACAACGACGTGTTAAAAAGTCCCAATAATAAATATTCTTCAATGTAATTCGTATGTACTCTGATAATAACCAATCAAGAAGTGGGACATGTCCAGCAGTGGCCTGATACAGACTGATGATGATGTTGAACCCAATCCAGTCATCAAGCTATATATATATACAACAGTTCAAAATGAAAGTAGGTACATTGTACCTGGTGTTAAGTAAAATACTTGACATTAATTTTTATATGTACTAAACTAAGGATTTTATCAGAATATCCTACTTTTATTGCTCGCATAACATAAAAATATACATATACATCTGCATAATACATTATAATACATTTTTAAATTGGTAATATTCCTCTATTAGCACTTAAGCGTTATAGATGACAATAGCGGCACAAGAATAACATATTGAATTTAAAAAAAAATACATAAAAGTGCGTGTATCTTCAAGATGTAGCCTTGAAGAGATATATTTTAAGGATTACCTAAAAAAATGTATATCTATCTCCTTATGACGTGCCTCTTCGTTTCACATAAATCGACATGTATTGAAATACATTGATAAGATTGTGATGCTTCATTGTTTGTCTGAAATATTACTAGAAGCATTCGTAATTTTAACAGGAATTAAATATACTTATCCCTATCAACATTATGAATTTACCAGATACTAGATTTTTTAAGGAAATTGGCATCAATTTCATACAATCGGATTTTACCATAGGTACAATATCAAATTATTCAAAATTAATTTTTTTTTTAAATGGTAAAGTAATTACATGCTTTCCAGTGCCAGTAAAATATTACAATTGGTTGATGGATTTCTACTCAAAGATTAACATTATTTCCGAATGAAATTTCTATTTATGAGAATATGTGAGATTCTATATTTATGTAATGAATATTCAAGGCATTATTAAATTTTTTAATTCTGTACTATCTTCCACATTATCATAGACCATAGACAATAGATAAAAATATTTTTATCGTTTTAATTGTTAGTTTTTCATCAGTGTCATTCATAATTCGTGCCAATATAGCGAATCCGTTAAGACTTGTTAAGAAAACAAATTTATGCAGAATTTTAAACGTAACATCACGCCTGTAATCCCCGAAGAGGTAGGCAGAGGAGTGTAGAGTTTATTTATTATAAATATAATGTGACACCTAGTACTTTTTGATGAATATATTGATTGTAATTTTATTCAAATAGAATGTTTCTCGTCATTTAAATTGGGTGCCTAATTATTATAGTATTGCTGCAATTCGATATGCGCTCTTACCTTACTCTTGTCTTTAATTTACCTATGATAAGGTGTAACAAAAAAATAGTACAATTACTTAAATTCAAAATGAAGAAGACGATTCGTACAGGTTTGTGATACTTTAGATATAAGCTTGTAGTAAGTCCATAAGTTAATCATAAATACATATACCTCACACCACTCTGCGCTGGAGTAACGTGAGAGAATATGCACCAGGCCATCCCTAGTTGCGGATGAAACTTGTGTCCAGCGTTGGGACGTAAAAGGGTTGCAATCATTAAAAAATATAGATCATACTCGTACATGCGTTTAACAATAAATACACAAGGACATGAAACTCGAATTTATGAGCATTGGGTGGCAAAGTTAGATAATTCCTTATCTTCTTATCCATTCTAATGTCCGTTACTCAAATACTACGAAGAGGAAGTACATGCAATGAGTTTACGTCAACCGCCTCGTCGCGACCGGTGCTTTAAACCAGCTATACAATGTTGAATAAATGGAATTCTGTAAAAAGAATAATGTTTTCCCTTAAACATTTGCCAGCTAGTATTCACTGCTACACTAGTTACTAATGTTAATAAAATAATGTAGTAACAATGCAAAACTAACGCTACTTTTGCCTAACCAACAGGTTTTCAATACATATCGGACGTATAATAATACGACAAATGAAAATATTGATACTAGACATGTCTTTGTCGAACAGTGAACGGAAATAGGTTATTAATAATTGCGATAATGAAGAAAAATAAGGTGTGTTTGTTGAAATTAATATGTTTATATTATCATTTAAATTGTTATTGTATTGGATACATATACTTACAACATATACTTACAAATCAAAACAATATTTTTAGGAGCGCCCTAGGTCATGTTTATGAACAAAAATGGTGTTATGGGATTGTCCGGTAACTAAGAAATTTATGCGGTAAAATTATTCAAAGTTCAATATTATATAATGCATATTATATCCCTTTCATCAGAAGTAACAGTACCAAAATTCAAGTTGTAACATAAGTAACACAAAGATATACAGACAGACAGACAAATATTTATACATATAAATGTACTTATTAGCACGTAAAGCGAAAACTTTGTACTCCTACCTTCATTAAAATATTTGTGCAAGAGGCATAATATATACAGAAAAGTAGCGAAAACAGCTAAAAAGTATATATTTATCTGCAATATATATTACAAACATGTAAATTACATTAAATGAAATCATTCACTGTTTACGTTTATATCGTCAACGTCAGACACAATAGCCCGCGGCCGAACAGCACCGCATAGAGGTGTGTCGTGGCACAAGAACCTCATTTATGTGGAACTCAAAATATAATTATTTACGGTCGAGTTTAGACCCAACATATGTTACACTGTCAACATAAAATCTGCAACTAAACCTTATAGTTCGGAACGTTCTTAATAAAGTACTTAATATTTTGTTCACTACTTCATCAGCATGAACCATCACAACTGTGAAAAAATATCATCATATTTCAGTCAAATACTGATAAAATGAAATTAAATGTATTTAAAGATCTTATAAATAATCGTTCTTATAATTGGGTACTATTGGCAGGCCGTTATATTGAAAAGCCGTACAATCGTTCATCATCATCAGCCTATTGCAGTCTACTGCTAGACATAGGCCTCGCCTCACTGTCCATTCCGATAATCCCAACGCTGGGCATGCCGGTTGGGTAATCGTTATGGTCTTATAATTATTCGTTTCTTTTCATTTAAGAATAAACGTATTATAATCTTATAAGATTATAATACTGTACGCCTTTAAAAAAATACCTATTATATAGCTGTACTATATTATTATAGTACACTATATTATATAGCTGTACTGTGTTATATAGCTGTATATTTTCCGTTCAGTCAGCTCTCACAGATGTTATCGTAATATATGAACTTTGTCCGCCAAGGACCGATGATGAATTCAGTTGAGCTGTATTTAACTCATTGTCAGATAATTTTATTGTTACACATATAATCGATGTTTATGGACTCATACAACGTCCATTTGTGTACTGATTATTATTTACTTAATTAAGTGCTTAAACATATATTCATTTGTACACATTAAGGTACTTACTTCAATTAATTATTTAATATTATATGAAAGTATACGAATGAATACAAAACTTGCATATTTCCAGATTTTAAAAAAAGCATAATTTAATATACGAGTATGCATGACGACTTTATTGAATCTAGAAGTGGGAGTAAATAAGCCGAAGAAAGAATCGCCGTTGTCGGAAAACCATAGTTACCCTACCCCTATAGCAACAGGCGTGACAATACGTACACGTATCCAGAATCATGAGCCTTAAGCACCACATTTTTCAAATAAATATGTCCTAATATATCTTTATACAATATACATTTAAATATCTAAGCGATGCGAATAGTACGGCTGGGTCATTTTACGAAATATCCCAGGGATGCGTAATTCCCACAAATACGTAACTGCAACAACACGCAGTTACGTATCAACCAAAAAGTATTTTGATGGTCACATAACAAAATCAAGTGTCGTTACGTCATTAAGTGAGTAATGATGTGCTCGTTTGTCATGTAATATCGAACTCGTCATATTGTTTAATTGTGAGTTGAAAGTGGACATAAGTTAAGTTAGAAGTTAAATTTTAAAAAACTCATTATGTGTGCAGTATTGTTGAATAGTTCGTATTCTCATCGCTAATGGGATCCGTCGGAGGCTCGGCCTCGCTAACGAACGACGCATTCGTTAAATGATGCAATCAATAGATAAGCACATATTTAATTGTACTACCTATCCGTAATGTTGCGAGTAAATTTTAATGTTTTCTTCGAGATGCGTAGCCGCTGGCGGCGGCTACCAGATGACGCCACGAATATAGGTGGAAATAGGGTCAGTGCTGTGTCGTTGATCCGAGGCGTGGAGACTGCGACTGCTTGCGCGGAGGGGGGCCCGCCGCTCGCGTGACCGCCCCGCGCGCCCCTCTGTACGCGCCCCTCTGTCGAGCCTCGCCCCGCCACTTCAGCTAGCATTCCGCACTCAACGCGAGGGCGAAGCGCACGCCCGACTCTTCGATTATCGCGACCGACGCGCCGCGCGCCCGCGGCAAACTTACCCGCCATGTTTGACGTTTTCGGGTCCGTAAAGGGCCTTCTCAAGCTCGATTCGGTGTGCATCGATAACAATGTGTTTCGTCTCCACTACAAAGCCACCGTGATCATCCTGATCGCGTTCTCACTGCTCGTCACCTCGCGGCAGTACATCGGCGACCCCATCGACTGCATTGTGGACGAGATTCCGTACGCTGTAATGGACACTTACTGCTGGATTTACTCTACTTTCACCATCCCCAACCGGCTCGTGGGCCGTGTCGGCAAGGATATCGTGCAACCCGGTGTAGCGTCACATGTCGACGGTCAAGACGAGGTCAAGTATCATAAATACTACCAGTGGGTGTGTTTTGTGCTGTTTTTCCAAGCGATCCTGTTCTATGTACCGCGCTACCTTTGGAAAACGTGGGAGGGCGGTCGAGTAAAAATGCTAGTGCTCGACTTGAATTGCCCGGTGGTCGACGAGAGCTGTAAATCCAGTCGCAAGAAGCTGCTCGTAGATTATTTCTACACAAATCTACATACGCAAAACTTTTACGCGTTCCGTTTCTTTATCTGCGAAGTATTAAACTTTATCAATGTAGTCGGTCAGATATACTTCATGGATTTCTTTTTGGATGGCGAATTCTCCACATACGGGCGTGATGTGGTTCGCTTCACGGAAATGGAACCGGAGGATCGCGAAGATCCCATGGCACGGGTTTTTCCCAAAGTGACGAAATGTACCTTCCATAAATATGGTCCATCAGGAACCGTACAGAAGTTCGATGGCCTGTGCGTTCTACCGTTGAACATTGTCAATGAGAAGATTTACGTGTTCCTGTGGTTCTGGTTCGTGATTCTGTCGATTTTGAGTGGAATCTCATTGATCTACCGCGCAGCCGTCGTGGCTGGCCCTCGCGTGCGCTTATACCTACTGCGTGCACGCAGCCGTCTCGCTCCTCAGGAGCAAGTCGAGACAGTAGCGCGCGAGCTCCAGATCGGCGATTGGTTCGTGTTGTACCAACTCGGAAAGAACATCGACCCGCTCATTTATAAGGACCTGATGGGAGATTTAGCTAAAAAGTTCGAGGGGAAGGACACTGTATAGTCGTCACAGATGCTGGCAACGGCGTCGGACAGTGGGTGTTAGTG
>DWDU01003725.1:0-11351 GCA_018245575.1 Jemadia suekentonmiller
CTGGTGAAACGTGGGAGTGTTCTACACTCCTCTGCCTACCTCTTCGGGGATTACAGGCGTGATGTTACGTTTTAAATTAATTTGTTAATATATCAATAACTAGAACTTGTGTGTCAAACTGCAATATTTATTTGTAGAATTCTTAATAAAATTAATGCACAGGTTTAATATCCTTGGACTAAACTAATATAATATAAATTGTATTCCATTAGTGTGCACAATTGTAGGAGTCTTTGACAGAAAATATCGTATTAAAAAGGTAAAAAGCTATAAATTAAATATTGGGTCATTATTATACAATTATTGTTACTGTAGTAACTGGAGATCTCTGCTTTTATCGTTAGCTATTCTAACAAGCATCTCCTATCTGTATTAGTACCTATAAGCTGTAACAAACATGACATAATTCTAGCATACAAACAGTTATAGAAAAGAATAATTATAATAATTATATAGTTATTAATAATTATATAGTTATTAATAATTATATAGTTATTAATAATTATATAGTTATTAATAATTATATTATAGTTATTAATTGTGATGAAGATCATATCCTTATCACAAATTTGGTAGAGTTACACGTTTTTAAATCGTTGATGCCATTAATGCTTCTTAATAAATCAACGTTACGAGTATTAACCTCAAACTTGTGCCTTTAGACTCTACGTAACTTTACTTATTACTTAGTCCTATACGACACCGAAATTTTCCCTGAAGTGGAGAAATTTACTCATATTCCGCCATTTTTTTAACCAATGTTTGCAATGGTTAATTAAGGTCGGCAATGTCTAACTATGCCTCCAAGGAACGACTAACACTCGCGACTGGCTTCCAATAATTTCTTGTCTCTGGGGGAACATAGCCTTTATTATATTCGTATTAAGTTTGTTTAGTTTACCTTAAGTAATGTATAAAATTCAGAGCCTTCTATGCACAGCAAATCGATATTCCTTGACGCCAGAACATTTGATAGAGTCAAATATCTATTTGCACCGCGAATGTTTCCAAAAATCCCACCAGGGCCCATGCACGTTTCCACTTCGTTGCTGTCTGTAATGATATCCACCTGTGAAAGGTTTAGATTGATGTTTGATGTAATGAAATATTTGTTCAAAAATTACAAAAATTCCTTTACATGAATGATTCGCGTATATTTGTGTACGTACGTATTTTCAAATGCCAGTAGCATGCTATTCGAGGTATGCGTATTGCATGAAGGTGGGTACTCGTATATATGTATCTTTTCGTTCTTAGTTACATTTATAAAATATTTAGGCTTGCTAACGAATGAAAACTCTTTACAAATTTACTTGAATAATGGTCATACAACTTTGATTATTACACCGCCTTCCATTCAATCATTTATATAATAAAAAATAAAAGAACTTTTACTTTGGTAATAAGAATTAAAGGTAAAATACTAAGTGACCCTTGTACTAATAATGTTTTGTAGTTCTTATGAGTTGAAATTTCGTTAAATAACCAACTATATTAAACTCACAGCTCAGCGCGAAAACTGTTAGGTATAATATACCTGACCATCATTTCTTTTTTAGATGTACCTATTGATACTATGAGTTGGAAACAAATTTCAAGGCACAAACTTGATTTATATTATAACTCACATATGTTATAACGTATAATAACATACGTTTATTTGCCTACCTTACCACGATAAATGATATACATGTTGCTTATAACTTCATTCGATCTCATAACCACATAGCCTTTTTGGAAATATTGTTCCTTCAACTTCTTTGCAAAAGCTCTGAAGAACGAGTTCTCTACGTCTTCAAATAGCGGTATTTCACGCAGTGTTTTTTCGTACATGTATAAAACGGCATCTTCGTTCAGGTTAGCGTGCAGCTTTCCTAATATTGTTTGATGCTAAGCAGATAATAGGTACCAACTGTTAAATCAAGTAGTTGCTCACGATTCAATAAACGATGTGGCCTTAAAGACACGGTTATTTCTTAATTAGAGTTTAGCAGTGCGGATAAATTAAAGTATTAAGTTACGTTGCGGTTGTAGTCATCACATAATGTAAAGTTGAGTGTGTTAGGAAGACTTAATTTTCCCAATGCGACACAAAGAAGTGCGCTCAGTGACCCCAAAATCGCGGGAGATATCCATGCTGAGTGATGGAACGTTATAAGGGCCAAAGGATACGGCAAATATTTTTTATACATTCGAAATAATGTGAAATAGATTTATACAAGTAATGGCTCGTAATCTGGAAACGTGCCCGATGCATGGCAATAGGCTCAACATCTATCCCATAGTGGGACGTAAACGTAACTGGTGAATCGTGGGACTGTACTGCATACATTCCTTAGGGGATAACGTTTATACATAGATATATTTAAACGGGAAAATAACGACAGAACATTTTTTTTCTTACCGACCATCCACCAGTTCGTTTCCATTGATATTTCCAATATTCGATAACAGATTTTTTCAGCACAAATGGTACCTTTTCTCTGTTAAGAAACATATCTATATGTTTTAAATTCTCCTGAAACTTCGTAGCTACTTGATCTGCCATTGCTTTGAGTGACGCTATTCTTGCATATACGTATCTGAAAGCAGAATTAATTAAAATACTTATATTTTTTATAATTTAACAAATACAATTTTTACCTTACAAATACTTTGCCAGCCGAACGTTTAATTTCGAAATCCTTACGCGGTTGTAGCACCTACATATTATATAGGATTAAGGAACGCCAGACTCTTGGGAGTGTTGTCATTCATGGCAATTTTTCAAGATCATTTAAATGCTTTGGAGGTATCTTAAGTAATCGGTCCTGGTTGTTATCATGAAGTAACAATCAATAAATATCTTCGGAAGCTTTAAAGGTGTTTTACTAGCATCCGGGACATGAATTGACCACTGACAAAAAAGACGTGTGCATAACAGTATGAGATATCAAGGATTACAGCTAGTTAGAGGGCACAATTAAACGTAATAGAAAAAACGGGTGCAATTAAAATTTAATTGGAAATTTTCTAACACTTACTGAGTGTACTTATTAAATAAATGACCCAAAATATATTATAAAATTATGAGTCAGAGTTGAAAATTTGGATACAGGTTTCAAATTACGGCGAAATAACAACTACCTGTTAATAATTATGCGACATAAAGTATATAAATTTGAAAATGTTCCACAGACAACGATCGCCAGTTTTGGAGACGTTTAATTTATGGGTTGCGCCATAACATCTACCCACCCGAAAAACAAAACGCCGTGTATGTTGATGCAGATAGAGAGGATCATGTGGGTGGTATCTTGGGCAGTGACATCGCCAAATCCAGCGCCACTAAAACTCAGGGCCGACCAATAATACGCCAGCAAGTATACCTTCACCGGACTGAGATCAGAATCCTTGCGAACGTTAGCTTCGTCGATCCAAGAGCCTAAAATAAAACTTACATAATATACTCGTATTTACATAGAGGATAGGCGGTAAAAACTAAACGGCTTAGGATGCAAAAGCATATTTTTGACAATATGTTTCTGACTGATTCAAATAGACAAATATAGCAATTATCTACCTGGTAATTACTAAAGTAAAACGTAATCCAACTCCATTTCTTCTATTTCATTATTTTTGTCTATTTATTTAAGTCGCAACCCAAGCGTTTTTAGCATTAAATGCAAATTCATCAGGCAAATATCAAAACGTATAAATAGATTTCCGCGTTTACCAAAGCGTTGTATGGCTCAAGGAATCTAAGAATATTCTGATCTCTAGCATTTGACACTCGCGATATATTTATTAAACTTATCTTAGGTTACTTACATATGTACTAATACTTTATAAAACGATATTTAAATGATTTAGAATTATTCTTACCCAGTTTACAGATCATATTGCCATCAGGGTTGTAGACAGTTTTCATCATGGGAGCTTTCGCAGATAGCATGTTTAGTCTCTGAACAAAATCCTGCTCATCTCCAGCTATTACGTACGTGCAGGACAAAGCGATAAGTATTGACGTATACAGATTCAAGAAGAAAATAGTAAGCAACATAAACTGAACAACACTCATAAGATAGGCCTGAAACAAGCATACACACAATACAAAAGTAAAAAATAATTCATACAACAGACAGTTAAAGAAAACATCTAGTTACGAGTAGGAAATACAGAAGGTAGGGTCGTTATATGTAGGTACTGTTTCGAAAAAACAATAAAATACACTTCATTGAAAACAATTAACCAAGTCATCAGTACTTGGTACAAACCTTAATATACAAGATATTATGTCTGTTATTTGCTTTTTTCTAATAAACATATCGACTCGTTTAATGTTCATGACAGATTATAATACCAGTATGTTGGTTTAAATGTACATTAGAAAGAATTAGGTACCTATAATTTAGCTATTATTTAAATCAATACTGAGATAAACCGCATATCCGTTACATTTTACAAATGGATCTTTCAATAGTAAATGGAGATTTATTATAACATTGCGTGCATTCGATTAAGGTCGTTGTAGTTTTAAAACGCTTATAACAATAATCGTTCTTTTCCTCTGGCCACACAATTATGTCATGGCTTTTGTTCAATCTTATCTGTTAAATTTCTTTATGGTTCATAACACACCTGAGTTATGTTACAATGTGTTCAATTGTTAGTATCTAGCCAGCTGTATGTGAAGATAGATGGTAGCGAACTGCCTTCCATCTGAACATAATACGGACACAGATGACTGCGTATTTAAATGAATTAGTTTTGTTATACATATTTATTATACTGCCAGCTAAGATTTTCTTTTGATAACAGTATAGTTGGTTGTTTATCGTTCGTTCGTTGATTTAATAATTAGTTTATTTTCAAGGTACCTACTTAACCTATACTTGTGAATTAAAGTCTGATATCAACTATCTGTACAGTATTTCTCGTGGAATGTTATATGCGGTAAAAGATTCAAGGTACTGTCCAAATTTTTTGGACTTCAATGTAACAGTGGATATGACCGTTAAATTAAGACGCAACTAAATTGATTTGTTCAACTATCATTTCAAAGTAATCTAATAAGAAACCCTTACCCTTTTCAAGGCCTTTATAGATTCCGTCCAAAACACGGCGTAAAGTTTATAAATCTGAAGAACGTTCACCATTCTCATCATACAGTGGTACATGTGATTGTTGTTAAGATGATCCGCAAAAGTGTGAGACTCGCTATGCCTTGACATAAACAATCTCCATATGGCGTACCATGGAAAACAAGTGAGGAAGTCCAAAGTGAAACCTTTCTGCAATAAGAAGTTGTAATATAAATTTAGGTACCTTGCAAGTGTTCGTATAACAGTTGGAGGATGAACAGGAACACATACACATGGGGTTGCGGGACCATAAGAGGACGTACAAATAATAGGTATTGTAATGCTAAGCTTCATTTCTTAAGTTTTGAATATATAACCTTATAACGAAACGGTGAACGCAGATATGACGACCGATTGGAGAAAGAAAAATACAAGTGAAGAAATATTATGTTGGTCCCAATATATTGAGGATAGGACAGGAAAATAATTGAACTAATTTTTAAATAATTTTACATTCAATTGATTCTTCTAAAGTATTATTAACTCTTACCATTATATAGTTTTTCGCAGTTTGATAAGGATGGAAAATAAGTTGGTTTTTGGGCCCGTAGTAAGCAACGTGGAACATCAAGTATAAGTCAAGATAACATATTGTTTCGAGCACCACTAAAGTAATGTTGAATGAACCACACGCTGGCGCCAGCGAGACGACAATCTGAAACCAAGTACTCCGTTATATCGTCTACTGGATGTCCTAATTCTGAATTAGTGTTTTAATTGATAAATTAAGGCTGATGATAATGATGATGATGAAAGAACATCATAACAGATGTTACAAATTTAATTGACCATATCTGAAGTAGGTTAATCGGAACGCCCAGGGTGAGGATTATGGACATAACTCCTCAGGGTAGACCTATGTGCAGTAGTGGACGGCAATAGGCAGATGATGATGCAGAAGGTAGAAGTATAAGACCAGGTAACATTTCGCAGAAACGACTTTTTATTATTGGATTCTCTCTTGTTCATACACATTTATACATCATCATCAGCCTGTCTTAGTTCACTGCTGGACATATGCCTCCCCGATAGAACGTCATCGTGCACTGTCCTCGGATTGCCGCATCCCGCTTTTACCTGCAGTCTTTTACAGATCATCATTCATCACCCTACCTGACCGGAGGGCGATCTACACTAAGTGTGCCGAGCCGTGGTCTCCACTGCAGAATGTTGCCTACTCCACCAGTTATCTCTTTTCAAACAGATATGCCCAGTCCAGGGCCCCTTCGGCGAGCTAATTCTGTCAGCGACGTCGGTGACTTCGGTTCTCTTTCGAATAGTAGGTATCATTTTTGATTCTATCCTTCAGAACTGGTAGACTAGGCGCACTGTGAGTGTCCACGTTTCATTTCCGTATGTCATGACGGTTAGGACGCTCTAGTTAAAAACTTTTCATTCCAGGTATGATTGACGAGATAAATACATACTTAAGATTTTGGTTACATACACACTGCCGGTTGAAACTATGATCATAATCAAAGGCCATTATTTCTATTCGTCCATGACGATGACTGAATTGATAAACGAATATTTAAATGGCTTACAGGAACAGCACTTACAGGAATCAATAAACAGAGCACATAAGCACAGCATACTCGTAATATGGCCCAAGTCTTGAGAAATATACCGTCAGGCTTAATCACTATTGGTATTAAGAGGTATGGGGCCACATTTTTAAGGATACTAAACGTTCGATACGATTGAAAATAACCTTCCTTTCTAAGTTTGTAATATTGGTACACATTTATAAAGGAATCTGGAACATTTGAAAAACATAAATTAAGTTGATAATGTCAATGTAGGGGCCTACCTAAACCATTGTATACTGAAAAAAAAGGGATAATCTTTTTAACAGCTTTTCTTTAACATATCACAGAATAGGGTATATGTAGGTATATGGAAATAATAGTCTAGTCAAATTTTAGTTATGTAATACTAGTCAAGTGGAAATATTATGGGGTACCTACATAGATAATGGAGCGACATTGCTGTGAGGGGTAGCGGAGAATAAACAATTAAAGTTTTCCTGATGGATCAGTGGTAATAGATAAGTTTTAGAAAGATAACAAAATTGGAAAAAGTCAGTTCGCCAGGTGTCAGAATATAACCGATTTTTTTGTTATGAAACAAACCATTCCAAAATGCTTGCAGTATGTTATTTATTTTCACTTTTTGACTTTTCCCAGCGAATAGATTGTAATTCTCTAAATAGTCAGAGTCAGTGTTTCTTGTTTTAGCTTGATGTTCTATAACTTGGAGTTCTTCCGGTGTTAGTAATCCTTCGTGCTCTCGCATCTCAGGAAACAAGTTCAGAGCCGAGTTGTATGCTGAATG
Source organism: Jemadia suekentonmiller (assembly GCA_018245575.1). NCBI lineage: Eukaryota > Metazoa > Arthropoda > Insecta > Lepidoptera > Hesperiidae > Jemadia > Jemadia suekentonmiller. Next base: position 7,458 of record DWDU01003725.1, read on the forward strand.
AACTATGCTTATCAACTGAAAATATTGTACAAATTATTTACTTTTTTATTATAATGTTAATATCAGTTCGATTACTGATTAGATAAATGTAGAAATTAACACTAGCATTACAAATACTTAACTAATTTGTTGTTTGCCCGTTTGTTCGAACAGTTTTGATCAGGCGATTTAAAAATGATTTGAGATGGTAACAAAATACAGTAGCTTACGCCAAGTTTAATCTCCCTAATCATACCTTCGTTATGGAAATTGTCGTAACATCGAGAAATAGGTGAAAGTAAGAGTTGTTTTATAAAGTGATAACAATATGGAACAATAATAGCAAAATATTGACTTTACTTTGCAGTGCGTCAATGTCACCACGGTGTTGACAGCTGGTACGCCGTATAGCATCACCAGCAAACCCAAATGATTGCCGGGGCCAATGACCCGCTCGCTTATCTTCTCACGAAACTCCTGTGAGGTCACCAGACAATAGCCACTCTCTATAATATACAGTTCCCTTGTAACTGTACCTCCATAGTAAACTATTTCACCCGGGGGAAGAATGATGTCCGTTGCCACTACAAGCGAATATTTAAACTTGCATGTTTTCGTAACATTAATTTATTCTGTGATTTCATCTTCTGTCGCTTTGTGGGAAACTCATAAAATAATTAATTAATTACTGTTACTCACACCTATTTTGCTTTCACAGCTTAGTGATTTATTACAATATAGATTAATGAAAAGGAACATTCCATCGCCATATTTTTTAAAGGTCCAGTATATTTAATCCGTAAATCTTATTTACCTATTATTTATGAAAGAGAATGAGACGTTTCAATTGCTTAAAAAGCGTATTTTTAAAATAATGAAATCAAACAACATATTTGTAGCGATGTCGGAGTACCTAACAATATGTCAATTTACTGCTTACGCCTACTTTGGACCATGAGTACATAATTGAAAACCACAATCGTTTCCGTATTATGATACAGAGATGTAATTATTTGTAGAACACAAAACATACTTTCAGTAAGGGTATGAATATATGCTTTATTTTTCACTTGAAAAAAATTTATCGATGTCAGCGTCTTGAATCTCGCTTGATGAAGAACTTTCTTGCGGAGCTCTAATGGTATTACTGTTTTATTTAACCAACTTTCATCTGTTAATTCTACTCCCTGGAACATTAATACTGAATGTAATATTATACAGTTTAATATTAAAAGAGATATTGACAATGTTCTTTTAACTCATGTACCCTATTTTTGTTGTAAACATGCATGTGCTGTAATGCAGCAAAACAATGGAATAGGGGTGAGTTATTGCCATATACAGGGCACAAATTCACGGTCTAATCCACTAGTGGCATTACTACTAGCTCTGCCACTAACAAGCATGACGTAAAACATCGGTATTGCGTACGCAATCTAAGAATTTCATGTTCATGATCTCTTAAAGCCATCTAAATGAAAATAATCTAATTCGTAGATATGGCATAGACACTGAGCATCGGATGAGCAGTGAAGACTAAGGGCCTGGAGAATACTAAGGAAACTACCGAGTTATATTGCCATTGAAGCTCGTAGAACGCCATGATACGTGACTTAATAGCGCGGTGCATATTGTTTTCATTCATGAATTTGTCAATGGTCATGATGACTTCTAGAAAGGCGGTTTTTGTCCTGCAATTCAAACATGGTGTTCTAAAAAGTAGTAGCCCTCGAAAATATATCCTTAAAGATAAATCCAACTATAACTGTTACCTTGACCAATGTGTAATGACTGCAGAGAATTCAGATACACAATAACCTGTTAATAATACACCATAGAGGCTTAGGAAAGCCACAAAACCCATGTCCAATTCATCGCCAGGAAGAAAGTCACCGTAACCAACTGACAGCAGTAATGTAGTAGCAAAATAAACCGCTGCGATTATAGGGTGTTTTGTTCTGCAAACAATTTGAAAAAATGTTTTTGTAGTCATCAATGCAAATAATCCTATTGCACTATTTCGATAGGATTGATCCATCTCTTTGGGTATATAGATGAAGAAATGTACTATCGAAATTTTTACCAATAAACTCAATTGAATATGAACGAAATTAAAAATATTTTAAACAATCTTTCTTATGATAACTAGTTTATTATGCAATCATACTTCCTCGTAGTAGAATCAGATTTCTCGATCTCCGCACTTAATGCTCTCGAAAACCAGGAATATTCCGAACATCGGTTTACAAAACAGGATTCCATGTATAAAATCACACCGCTCCAGTAACAAAGCATTATTATATAAGTACAATATTTTGCCACCTAATAACATAATAACGTAACGTTACAAGTTATTTCTTAAGAATACCTATCAAATATATTCGTGTCAATATTACACAAATATGCTCCGGTATATACTAATGAATGGTATTTGATTTACCTTCACTACAATTGTATTTGTCAACAACTTCCTCTCCAATTTTTCGAAAAAACTCGATAATCGCCAAACAAGACAAAGCTTTACGCATTTACATAAGTAAAACAAATGCTCCCTGTAATTGTCGCGATACAAAGTGGTTTTGTGAATCGCAACAATGTATTCAATAGGGACGAGAGAGACAACATCGAGATAAAAGCCCAATGTGTTCATACGGTAACTTAGTATATCCCAAACGTTTTTAATATATTTCTTCTTAGTCTTCACAGCTGTGACGACAGACATGAGTATGTTCAGAATAAGGGAAATCGATATAATGACTTCAATGTAAAATATGAATCCACTTGGAAACTTCCGATTGATACCAACGAAGTATGGGTACAGTATACAAATGTAGGAAACTATTAAAAGCATATATATCTCCCAGTATATAACAAGATAGCAGTTGTGTTCTAATATCCAAGGAAATGTTGGGTAGAGACAAGTAAATAAAGCGGTTCTCTCCTTAATGTGCTCCGACACTATGTAAAGATCTAAACAGCTTTCGTCGAGTACGTCGTCCTTCGTCAAATTATCTACTTCAGTGAGACCTACAAAATAAATGTATAAATTTAAAACTTAATATCAACTTATAAATTTTTTAAGCGTTCTGAAGAATGAAAGAAAGTTCAATAACGGTTAAAAAGTACGAACAAAATACTTGTAACTCACGCATGACTGTATGACCATTACAGTTTTTTTTTAAGTAGAGCCAATTTTGCATGAAGTCATAATGCTAAATTTCTACAATCGCTTCCATGCTTCGGAATGCAAATAAAGTTATTAGAAACTATTATCAATAATTAACGGATGTTAAACCTCCTTGGAGAATTGAAAGCCGGCTTAAAAACATCTGGGGGACGGGTTGGCCACCAATCTGTACTGTCCGCAAATCCGCATTGTAGCAACGGACTCGTTTTCCTATCGTTGCGGAAGAAGCCCGTGCCTTGCAGTAAAATATAATAAGAGTTGAGCGTATCCAGAATTAGGTTTTGTAAGAAACATTTCGATTACCTTGAAGATAACGTAACTTGTCTTTCAGACATTTTATACTGCTCTTTTTTCTGTCTTTTGAGACAAAGATATTGAGAGATAAGTGACTGCTTTTGGCACAGTTTTGTTTTCGACTACGACTACGGTTCAGTCTCTCCTGGATTTCATTTCTTATAATCGAAGCTAAATTTGGATATGTGATCATTAGTTTGACGAAGTCGGTTTTGTGTAACACTTGACATTCAACGTAAGTCGCGGCTTTAACTGTACACCTTGCTGTAAATGGACATTACGTTGTTGTATTACGTCACGTGAATAAAAATAGATTTAGGAACATTTTAGGCATCATCGATACCTGGTATATTATAAAATAATGCTATCTCTCCAAAACATGTGCCTTTTGCGAATGAAATCATTGGACTTTCATCATCTTCGTCAGACAGAAA
>DWDU01003726.1:0-11351 GCA_018245575.1 Jemadia suekentonmiller
CTGGTGAAACGTGGGAGTGTTCTACACTCCTCTGCCTACCTCTTCGGGGATTACAGGCGTGATGTTACGTTTTTATTCTAAATTCAGATTATTATAATAAAACTGTATTAAATTCAGTATTCATTAACATTCATTTCGCATTGTGTAACCATGTAAAATTGTAAATGTGTGGATACCAATTAAATGGGTGAAATTATTATAATAACATCATCGCGCCACATGTTTTACAGGGTAGATAGAGAGCAGAGTGCTAAATTTCTCTATTCTTACAAACCTGCCACATTATTCCGAATTCATCACTCTATTCCTATAATCACACAGATATCGGCGACGTCTACTTGTAACTCTCCTCATGAGTAAGAACTTGATCCAACAAGACAAGTTAAAGAGTTGATCATAATGATGGTGCTACTGTTATTGTCAACAGTTACACTTCTAAGTGGTTACATTACTACTAAATTCACTTAAAATTACGTAAACTCTGAGAATAGGGCAGCTCAATAACAATAATTAGAAAGAATCACTAAATTCTCGTTGGTCGAATAGTTGCGAGTGCGACCGCTGATCGATAGGTGCTGGATTTATATCTCGGATGGGGTAGGTACTAATGGGTTTTTCTTGAATTATAAAATATTGTTGTTCAAATTATTTTGTAATATTATAGTTTATATTACATATGATATGTTATACACGTAATACAAGATATGTTATGTTTTATATCAAACGTAACATCACGAATATTAATAAGCCTGATAAACTGGTTTGAAATCACCTCACCATATATTCGATAATATTGTCTTTATCAAACGTTTACATTGCAATATTAGTAGGGTTGTCAATTCATTAATTTAATTATCAAATGAATAAGATTACTATGGGTATTAGCGTAGGTTGTGCTAGAAGAAGTTCTCTGCGATTGCCAACCGACATGCCCACAGTAGGTATTGAGAGGAGGCCTAGGTCCAGCAGTGGACCTAAACAAGCCGCTGATAACGCTTAAGACATTCTTCTCATCGCAAGAGAAGATCTGTGTCGAACAGTGGAACGACATAAGAGTTGATGATAAAGATGATAATGATTTTATGTAAGTCACTAGTAGCAACCTTACGTATGAACAGGTGACATCCAAGAGGTTTACGCGAACACCTACGTAATATATTCGTGTCTAAATGCAAAAGTAAGGCTGTTCTGCCGAAAACAATCCTACTCGCCTAAATATACATTATATGATTTTTATTCAGCATAAAAATCTTACATGCGTTACCGATCCGGTTATCTAAAGTCTAATTTAGAAAAATTTCGTAGCACCCGACCCACTAATTGAACCCAGGGTTGAACCCTCCCGGTCGGCAGTGGCACTTGCAACTAACACGAGCAACGAGGCAGTCATAATAGGTAACAATAGGTTTTTCTATTTTAATCCATATCATAGTACACTGCTATCTGATCCCAAAGCAAGCATCAAGAGAGTTATATTAACCAGACGGCTGATACATTACATTTTAAAATATACTTATATAGATGTCATGTTACATCCAGACACAAAGTAATACTCGATTAGATCGTACAAATATTTATCCTGGGTGGGAATCGAACCCACGATCTTCGGCTTAGCAGTCAGGTTATCTAACCACTGAACCAACAAACCATACGATTAACTGTACCGGACGACCGAATCGAACTGAGAGATAGAAATGTATCTGTCACTGAAGTCAGTACAATACTATAACATATAATATTTCTAACAAGTTGTCCATAACGACACATCTGTATACTGTTCGTATTGATATCAGATTAGGCAGATGTATTTAAGACGAGATATCTTTTTTCATATATCGTACCAACATGATGGAGAAAATACGAATTATTGAGATTAGATTAGATTTTCTTACCGCACACTCGAAACCCGCGAAACGTATTTTTTCAATATGAAATACTTACTTATAATTTCAACGCGAGCTCGATTACAAACGTTACCTCATCATAACTGTTACTTGCAAACAACGTTAATAGAGTTTTACAGTTTTTTTGGTGATGAAATATATTTTAAGTGTACATAACACGAATTAATTTTTAAGCTAATTAAAAAGAATTATTTAATAAAATACGTGTATAATTCATCTTTCTGCAAACGTGAATTGTATAGTAAACAAACATTCTCTCTTTAGTGCAGTGTGGATTAAAAATAAAGAGATATAAAAGATTAATTTGAAACAAAGTAGTGTTAAAACATTATACTGCAAAAGCCGTGTTCACAATGAGTGTAATACGTTGCGTATCTTGGTAATTAACAAGGTTTTGGAAGTGCTGTGACATGATGGGCAGACGTAACGTCAGCATGATACGACTGGGCAGATGCGTGGCTTTCCTCGCCGCGGCGGCATTTCTGCTACCATTCACCATTCTCCTGATGGTGGCTGACCAGCAATACAACTTCACCTACAACTCGAAACGGGTGTTCTACCAAGAGGTGAGTAATTTCGCTTCCATATGTTATACAGTTTTAGATTTGTTTGGCATAACACAATTTTAATTTCCATCCGTATAGGATTAGAATACCTACAGTTAAAACCCTTCTTTTTCAAAAAATTATTGATTTGTGTTTAATATTTCATATACCATTCCAGAAGTTTTGTATTCCAATATATTTGTTACTAGAGCGATATGTTTTTACCATATGTAAATAGATGTATAAAAGAGATAGTTACATGTTTTTTCATTATTTTGCTTTGATTTATTTTTGGGTTTCATTCAATACGATCGTCATTAATGAACGATATAGTCTAGAAATTCCATATTCCACATAAATGGAACATTATAGGAATATAACTACTTAACCGCGTAATATTTTTGTGACAACACAAATCTATACGAATTTTACCGAACACTATTTGAAACTGTTTCGAGAGCGACATTGAGTCGTCAAATATTGTGATTCGATTTTCAAATTAGTCTCCCCGGAATCGGTGTATCGTGACGAATAAAAGTGAATTGAGGCAAAATTTCTTCTTTTCAGAGTGACTTCTATAAAATAAACGGCACGTTATATGCGCCCGCATTCACGATAACAACACCCAATAATATACGGACGCAGGTAACAGAACAGATGTAATGGTCGATGTTGATTGCCAACACCTAACCCGAAGCTAACAATTGCACACCGCTTGAACAATTAACAAAACGTAGGTACTGTTCAAAATATGCGATTACTATGCGGCAATAGACAGTCGTTGTATGCTTCAAAAAAATTACGTCCCCTTTTTTGACGTCGAAATAACCAAATAAAAACCGGTAAGAACTAAAATATCCCGCTTGTCGTCGACGTATGAAGTCGTCGTCGACATTTGAAGATGTCCCAAAAAGCAATATATTGTTAACAATTCAATTAATATAATATTAATAAATTACAAATTAATTAAAGAGAAAGTTAATTAACACTTCTGTTAGACACTCAGATCCATTGAATTGTCGAGGTCTTCCACAAGAAGAAGTACATGTATTCCTTTCACCTCTGCTGCTTTAGTGAGTTGGCATCTTAATATTTGAAATTGTATTATATTTGTGTCTGTCGCGTGTATTTCGCGTTATTTTGAACAGCACCTAAAATTGTGAACACACTTACAACACGCATCGTATGTGTACCGAGCTCGTGTGAGTATGAATATTTAGAAAACCGTCGGCAAACACGAAAGGTTTTCGAACATTTTACAGGTCGAATAATTAGCGTAAACTTCAGTAGGCACTTGTAATGATCTTAAAGTTCAATGAACTATTAATTACAATGTGCATAAATTATGGCTCGTAACTTATTATGAACATAGCATGTAACCTAACCGAGAAGAACCGTTACTGAAAATACTGAGCCAATTTCAGAGGTGTCATAAAAGCTAATTAGCTTGTCACTTCGGGAGATTGTGGAGGACGTAATTTACCGGCATCGGTTATTGAAATAATAATTATCATTAATAAAATTTGTGAACGATCACGGTGCAATGGCGCACATTTGTAAGGCCTATGTCCAGCTGTGGGTTGAGACAGGCTAATGATGTTAAAAATCTAATATTTCACTGTAAGCATACTTATGATATAGTTACACATTTGGCGTTTTGTAACGCGTTTTGATATAATACTTTGTAAGAACTAAGAAATCCTATAAAGTATAGTATGCAACTATGCCTAATAGGACTGTTTAGTTCTCAAAACACATGTTATGAAAGCGATCGCTTGAAAACGCAAATGCGTACTGGATGTAAATTGTTCATATACAAAATATTTCCGACCTGTAATTAAAACATTAGATGCGTTTGTACGGTGCTCACAGTAACACACTAACAAAGGTCTAAAGACGACTCTGCACGATCCGTAACGGCGCTGGCCCTAACACCACGTCACTAACAAGTGAACGTCGCTAGGTGTGATGTGTATGTAGTTAGAAAGCACTAAACCTGTGGATGTGTATTTAGATGGACAAATGGTTAATCGGGAAAGGATGTACCATTAAATACTTATAAATGTTATGTTATTATTAATAAAAATGTCTAAAAAGTACCAAACAGTATCTTTATATATCTAAGTTAACTTAGGACTTCGCTGTGATGACGTAATAGCGAATACTGACGCGTCGAAGGCGAGAGCGGTATATTTTGGTAAGCGGAATCAGAGCGCGCTCAGTCCTCGCAACTGATATGTCGATTTCTACTTGTGTTCTTTATGGACTGAACATCAGATTGACAAACACGAATTTCATTCGAAGGACAGATATTGATAGGTATTGTTTAATTTTTAGAACTGTCGATAATTGAAAATCTTTATTACGCCTTATTTCAGATTAAGATAGAGTAACAATTAATAATATATTATTAAAGCATAGAAAAGTTGAAAGTCTTAACGACTTGAGACGTCTTCCGTAAAGTTTTTCTCACAGGGTTCCAGAAAAGTCTGCCAAAAAAACTTATCAGCAAAAAAACTGTTAATAGTAGTTAATATTATCAGTTTTTTTGTCATACGATTTTTCAGATTTATCTTTTAATATTAATTTTTCAACATTGAAACGATTTTTTTCATAAATAATAATTGTTTTTGTCGTTCCGTATTCTATCTCCGTATCTTTTAGACGACAATTTTTCTACAATGAACGATTGAAAAGTGCTAAAAACTTCGATCTATCTATCTAACATTTTAAAGTGTAATCACGAGATATTTTCAGAATAATAACTAAATCAAAACTGTCTAATAACTAACTCCACGAGACTTATGAGAAACTCAATGAATGACATTCATTAAAAAACTCATTTAAAATAATAATGAAATATTATTTTACAATAGCACTTCCGATGTAACTGTTATGTTTCAACAGTATATAATACACCTGTGCTAACCTTTCCAGAGGTTACTCTTTCTTACTTCCGATATATTCATTCGTATCACAAACCTGCAGCAGTAAGATCAACATCATCTGTTAGTACACATACTGCATACTGTCCACATAGAATGATAGCTAACAGTTGATAACATGAATAACAATATGCCCGCTCAAACTCGATTCTCGTGGAAGATGAGAATTAATAAATTAATCAAGGTTTTGTGATAGGAATACAAGTAATCAAAATTTTAAATATTTCATTACAACACTGAAAAATATTTACTACCACTGTTCCAATTAGAACTACAGGGTTTATATATATATATAATGTACGCACATTTGCATGTATGAACGTAAAAATATAATAAGATTTCTCTAATATCATCTATTATCAGTTGTTAGTTGAAACAACCCGATAAAAATGTCGTCACATAACCTGTTATGATGTTGACAAAGGGCACAGTGTAATCAGTCCGACTGTGATTAGCTCACAGACAGCTCATTCGTCGGTATGTTAGAAGTTATTTCACCTGTAGAAGTGTGATATTGCTTTCTTATTAAAGTTATTATTATTATTATTATTAGTTATTGAAGAGGTAAGCAGAGTAGTGTAGTAGACTCCCACGTTTGAACAGTTATGTTTCCGTCCACATTCACCATGGAATAAGGAGCCTATTGATACCTTTCACAAATTCAGACTACGAGTCAACTCGAAACTCCAAGTTAGAAAAATGTAATAGTACCTAACCGGAGATTTGAACCCATGACCTCTCGATCATCAGTCGCGCTTGCAACCAACGGATCAACCACGCAGTTCTGATCATGTTTATTATGGTTTAAAATGCAGTTAATTGTAATAAAGCATGTTGCTATAAGTAGTTAACAGACTTCTTTTTGTTAATATTATAATAGGACGACGCCATGTTTCTTTACTTAATAAACACAGAGCACTAAATGCTCTATCTCTTTCCTTTCCGATCTGGCGTACTCCTCCTACGTAGGATATCGTATAACTTAAAAATATACGTCAATGTGAATCCCACGCTGAAATACTACACAGCAATTTGATTTATACAAGATGGACAGAAGTTAGTCGAACCGTCGCATCACATTGGTCAGCAATTACTAATTTAGATATCAACTTAGATTTTGTTGTTTGTGCAACTACTTGCTTTTATGTGTTCACTACTCCAACAAAGGACGCGTGGCGTGGGACTACCGAATGTACAGCGTAAATAATGTTCGTAATTATAAACGTGACTTGCATTTTAAACACCCATTGTATATTACACAATTTGTATATTAAAAATACAAACTTATTAACACGACTTCAACGAGACATTGTTTGTAAAGTGTCTCTTAGATTTGTCGTAAATCGTGTCACGCGGTGATTGTCAAACGATTGGCCATAATGTTATGTAAACATATTGAAATACTTTGGTGTATTGTTTTAGATGGACGGCAGGTGTATTGGGACTCTAAGGCCCCATACCCATTAGCGCAGAGACGAAACGAGGCGTCGCGATCTATACTTAGGTACACTTTAAAAGCATACTGAGTTATATCTCTATGCACTAATACGCAATTTTGTATACAGAAAATTGACAATACACAATACATATTATTTGTGCCTCAGGACTAAGACAGATGTCGCATTATCTTTCTATCGGTTTAAACTGAATTTGTTATAATTGACTCATTAAGTATAAAAAATCCAGTTAAATAGACGTAAAGGACATAAGATAACATAGTAGTAAATATAGTGGAAGGACGTCCGATCTGTAGGATAGAGATATTAGTAACCTGGGGTGACAGTATTTTAATAATAACAAAACATGTTAATCAGTCAAACATAACAACTCTGTTACTCTCTACTCTGTGCTACTTTTAACCATACACTTTTATCAGTTTATTATAGACAGTTTTAACGTAAATATAATTAATGTTTTACTGTAAATTGTTTAATATATTTGTGACGCATTCAATTACTATACACATTAACTTTACATTTATCGTACTGCTCCATAAATACGTTTTTGAAAAGTTCACGAAAATTTATATCCGTATATAAATATATTGAATACATGTATCTATATATAACCCTCACAACCCGTTTTCATTCAAACACGTCCTTTGTACTCAACAAAACGTGTTCTATTGTTTCAAAAGTAAAATTATATTCACGTATCCCCAGTCGTCGACTCTACAAGTGGACAAGTCGACAAATTATATCGATGTGTCCACAGCGATCGACTCTACATGTAGAGGCGACAGTTACATAGTGGTACTTGCTGCTTATAATTCAATTATACGCTTTGTTATTCAAACAACGGCGTGTTAGCGTCAAGAAACAAAATGCGGCGGCCGCTGTCCGCGTCCGAGCCGCGGGTCGGAGGTGTAACGGTCCTAGTGTTCGCAACGGACTCAGAACAATTCCCTGGGAATCGTTTACAATTACACAGCCGCTTGTAAATGATGCAATTTGTGTAATTTCCGCGTGCAAACACATTATGTTGTTAAAATTGTAAACATATACACGAAATGTTTGGTGTTCTTTATTGATACGTTAAGCCATATATGATTTTAGTGGAAGAGTTTAAATCGTAAGTTTAAAAGTTAAGTTTATATGTAACGTTTAATGATTGCAAATTCAAAAAATACTAAAATATAACAATTACTTATTTTTTGGAAATATACAATGTAAAGTTCAATTCTCTTTTGGCATGAATGAGCTTTTACAATATATACCTACATAGGTACAACAACTACTATCCCGCTCGTTTTCAAAGGCTTTAGGCAAGGTCTAAGCACTGCAACTGAAAACGCTCCGGGCAAAGTTGATTTACATTAAACATACATATTTTCATTTATTTGCTTGCTATTTTGCTATTTTTCTTTTAACAGAACGCCAATAAATAAAAGAGATTTTGAATAGATTTATTTGGCACTCGGCGCTATGTGTTAATCGCGTAATGGTACAGACATTACAACTTATTAATAACAATATTTTTTCATTTTACGTGTATAAGTAACACATTAATTTACAAGTACCATGCGTTACATGAACCGTTCGAGGCCCGTATAAAAAGTACGATACTGTTATCGCTGCAAAAACTCGCAAGCTTTTAATTTACGTAATGCAATAAAAAAAACGCATTGTAATCTCGCGATAAGTGCCCCGAGGTCGGCGCGATGAGCACTGCTAATTATAGTCATCTGTTAATATGTAGTTGAAGTCTATGTACAGTTAGAAACACTGTGAACACTATGGATGGTCAATTACATTCCATTTCGAACTCTATTTGTTCATTCAATAACGTTCAGAATTTCATGATGTGTTAGAACTAAAACTAACACGAACAATATGGCTTTATTATTGTCAATTTTAAGCTACTTTCTATTGAACTTTTTTATGCATTCTGTATTCACATTATCTTCGAGGATATTTTAGTACCTACTTATAAAATGTAGTATGCAGCAGGTACACTGTTTAATTAATATTAATTTATGTTGAGGGTCAAATTTTGATAGTTGCGAGTATCAGACGTCCCGAAACCGGTGTCATCTTCATGTCTGTTGCAATTTAATGCTGGACATGAGCGGCCCCTATGGGGCTTTGGCCATAATCCGGTTGAAACCGGTGTGCGTGCAATGAGTGACAAACATAGAAAATATATGTCAAGGCTACAAGGACAAAGATATTTGTCATTTAGTATCTACCACCCTATCCACCCCGTATAGAATCTGGCGTGTCTATATAGTTAATATTAATATTATTATTAGTATTGTTATTAGTATTATTATTACTATTATTATTAGTAATATTACTAGTAATGTACAATATTAATATTATATAATTAATATTATGTATGTTTTAAAATACAATGCATCTATGAGTCATTTTAAAACGAATGTAATCGCGCATTCGTATTCAAATGCATTTTTAATGTAATATTTAATATAATATTATATTGCGTGAGTTCCGTTCAAGTTAGGGTTGTCGATACAAGAATATTAATTATTAACAATATCTTAGCTAAGGTCATAATCACCCAGGGCAAGATTTGAATTTGCCTCTCCTATACGTATTTACTAAGAAAAGCTGTTGCTTTTGTATTATATTGTTATATAATCACTAATAATATTTTGTTGTATTAGACAAATGCAATAACTTTAAAGTGCTATTTAAATTACGACTATAAATAATTACGAATATAAACAAAAATTTTAACAAAAAAACCAATATCACAAAAAAACTATTCTAAAACAAATTAATATGGACTAAAAAGTAAAAAAAATATTAGTTAAATTCAATCAAATCATTACAATAACATAATGTAGGTTCAAATATTGATATTTTGTAGTTGCTGTCAGACAAGAAAACATTACAATATACCTAGCAATAATAAACTACGAGAATACTTTAATATTTTTTTAAGAAGTTAACTTTTATAGGAACGACAAAATACTGAGAGTACCTAGCACCCATTTACAAATTAACATTCAATTTACCTATCTCGCCTGCCTACCTTGGCTGACAATGACTCCAAAAATAAGAATAATCGTAGGTACAAGGTATTTAATTTAGGTAAATTATATTATTTTTTTGTTATGAATGCCATTGGCAGAACTGGACCAAATAGAACCTTTAAATGGGACCATAGGGAAAGCACCAGCTATCAATTAAAAAAAGCATCATCAAAATCGGTTTACTCAGTCGAAAGTTATGAGGTAACAAACATTTAAAAAAAATACAGACGAATTGAGTACCTCCTCCTTCTTTGAAGTCTTTTAAAAACACTTAAAACAGAAACTTCATCACTAAAATGATTTCTTCTTGCACCCACACACACATTAAAAATTTACTTCAAATCATTTTATACGTACCTTATCTACTAAAGCACCTATGTATTTTTGAAAGTTTTTCATTCCCTATATTTTGGTACCAACCCTTACGATTAGAAGTGTCCTACCGGACGGACGGGCTGCCAGCACGTCAATAACCAATGCATGATCAGTCGTCGTGACGTGTTTATTGTTAGGACAATAAGATTTGTATTCTGCTGGACGCTGGTCGAATCGAATTAAATTAAACTACGCGAAGCGAGACATGTGGAACGTAGAACAACAAAAATGCAGAAGCAGCACTTCAGATCTACAAGATATATTAAGATGTATTTGAACGCGTATCGGATGTAGTGTAATACAATGATAATAATAATTCTTAACAGTCTTAATAATTTCACTTACTTAATAATTTCACAGTCAATATTTTACAACGTAAGTATGTATAACAAGTATACATATGCACATACATCGCAAGGTCAATTGTTATAAGTACAAAAAAACGTAATTGGATGACGCGTTAAGAGTGAAGACGGTAACGTACCACGTGACGTCGTGGTCCGCATCTTGACGCAGCGCACGCCGCGTGGTCGCGACAAACGCAACGGTAAATCGCGGATATTCAAAAAAAAACATGTCAATTGATTTGATTTACCGGCGCGTCGCTTTCCTCTTCTACCTTAAATGGTAACTGCTAGCAGTTTTTTAAGTGAGTTGACACCGTTCCTCGATACTATATATATTTTCATAACTCTCCAAATTTGAATTGCTTGTAAGTATCACGTGAGCTCTGGAAGGTTAGAGATATTTCACACTCGGTGCTCATATATGTTTATGCTCATAAAAATGTATTTATTAGTTTGTAACAATGTCTATTACATTTAAAATGAATACTTTAAAATAAAAACAAAAGTCAAGAATTATCTAGCGGTTAATTTTATCAAATATTCTAGTCTCTGTCCTTAAAAGTTCTTACTTACACTTGATATCAAACAGTAAAACACTGCCTCGTTGGTCGTGTTGGTTGCAAGTGCGACTGCCGATCGGGAGGTCCCGGGTTCGATCCACGGGTCGGGCACTACAAAAATGTTCTAATTTAGATTTTCTAGTAGTGGCTCGGAGTCTGGATATGTGCCCGATGCAT
>DWDU01003727.1:0-11349 GCA_018245575.1 Jemadia suekentonmiller
ACGTAACTGGTGAAACGTGGGAATGTTTTACATTCCTCTGCCTACCTCTTCGGGGATTACAGGCGTGATGTTACGTTTATATTTTAATGTGTGTCTATAAAATCTTAGATTTTTTTAGTTAATATTTCTAGTATTGGCTCTGAGTCTGAATTTGTTCCTGGTGGTTGGTCGTAGGTCTCACCCCTACTTCTTGGTGGGACTTAACACATCTAATGAAATGTGAGAGTGTAGTACACTGCTCTATCTACCACTTCATTGCAATATTTGTCATGTAAATGTAGTTTAGTTAAAAAGCTAAAGAATTGTAGTTAAAATGGGTGTTTGTGATAGATCTAGGTAGACACACATCTTTTCTAGTTAGACAAAGGGTCAGTATAATTTTTGTGAGACATTGCAACTAAGTTCTTAAGTACATATTTTATATCAACCTCTTTGTTACTTGAGATTAGGTATTAATGCAAGTCCAGCTATATCACTTTTATGATTAAATTTTATTACTTTTATAAAACTTATCTATTTAATAGAAATACATTTATAAGGTAATTTAAAGCACATTGTAGTTTCATTTTGAAGTACAAAAAGTGTTCTAAGGAACCCATTTTGAATAAACGACATTTGAGTTTGAGTTCACAGTCTCTTAGACAAAAAAATATCTGAAAAACAAGAAACAACATTGACTTTTTACTGTATCACTACAGAATACAAGTGGTACTGCTTAAATGTCGAAATAGAAGTCAATGTTACCATTATCATTCTTACCTCCAAAATTAACCTCTAGGCACAGGGTTCTATACATGATCATTTCAAATTTCTTACTTGTACAATTAACACAATTGTTGTATTAAAATTTTACATCTTATAACTATACATACTGGGCTGAGCTCAAAAAAAGTTGATTTATCAATTCATAGCTAACTTTTTGTTTTTAGGAATAGAGAAGAGCTCGTAAAAATAATAAGTCAGTTAAAGAGTGGTGAGGAAATCTCCCCTTCGGCTTCATGTAATATCAATGAAGATTCAAATGGTGCAGATGCCCCTCCACAAATTGAGGTAAAAATTGTAAGGTTTATGTGTATTATGAAATTCTTTTCCTAAAATTAATTGATGAATTTCGTATTATTGAGTGACTTTCTATAGCTTCATTAAAAATCAATTTATGAATTAGAATGAATTTAATTCTTATTGGTAAATATTTGATTGCAATATTTCAGCCCAATAAATCATCAGATGTAGAAGAAGAAAATGAAGAAGAATTTTTGAGCCCAGAATCTGAATCTGAACATGAAAGTGAAGAGCATAAAGAACTAAAAGATTCAAATAATGTACAAGAAATTAATAATGAAAGCAATATATCTGAAGATGTGGTTGAAGAACATAATACAGGTGTAGAAGAGAATGTAAACGAAGATAAAAAAGTTGAAGATGATAATTTAGTAAAAGAAGAAAAGGCTACAGAAGACAAAATTATTGATGAACCGAAAAATAGTCAGAGCAATAAAGAATTAGATGATAAAATTAAGGAAAAAGACATAGAAATTAGTGAGACACCTGAAACTGAATCACAATCAGAAAATTGTAATATAGATGTAAATATATGTAGTAAAGTTAGTGATAATGTTAATGAAACTCATGAAAAATCTGAAGCACTTGCTGCTGATGAAGCAGTAAGTGAAGCAATAGAAGAACCTGTGATGTTAATAACTGGAGAAGGTGATGGTGCAGAATGTGAAAGTTCCTACATAATCGGGGAAGAAATATGCGAGCCTGTTATGTATTTTTATGGAGAGGGTTGGGGCTGCGAAAATGACACTGGGAACCCAGAAATAGAACAAGAGCACAGTAAAGAGAACTCGGATAAAGACAATCCAGATGAAGAATGTAATGGTGAACACAATGAGTTGTCTAATGCCAGTAGTAAAAGTATAGTAGGTAAAAGTGTTAAGCTGAGAAGTTCACCATCTGTAAATAAACGCTCCTTTAAAAAGCAATCTAATGATAGTACAGAATTAAGCAAGTCAGAATCAAAAAAACATTGTGTAAGAGATTTAGAAAAATCGAATGGTTCCAATTCAAATGATATAACCAGTGACAATAATTCAAAAAAAGATAATATCGTTAGTGAAAAGAGTATTGTTGACAGTAATAGTGTAAGTAAAAGTAGTTTAAAAAAAGGTAAAGGTAGATTTAAAAAGAAAAATATTTTACGTAAAATTAAGAAAGCCGAAAATAAAGAAGTTATTAATTCGATATCGGAAACAGATAGCTGTCAAAATAGTAAAGCCAGTATTATAGAAAAAAGAAAAAGCAGTGTATCGTCTGATCCAGATGAGATCTATAATACAAAGAATGAGAAAGACAAAATTTCGGAACAAGAATTACAACCAGAAGACACATTACCTCCAAAAAAGTTGCGTTTAGAATCAACCCCAGAATCTGATGTTTCTGAGTCACATTCCAAAGAAACTGTTGATCCTTTAGGCGATATAGATTGTTCTATCAATGACAATATAGAAAACAAAGACTTAAATAGCGAAACTAAATCTGACTCAATATCTAGTAGGAAAAAAATAAAAGCAGTTAAAGGAAAATTAAAAGTAAAAAAAGTTATGCAAAATGCTAAAGAAAGTAATGACGAAGCTGATGTTAATGATAAGAAAACCAGTAAATCTTTAAAGCGATCTCTGCTAAATGCATCTCTAAATGATAAAACAAAATCGGAATCTCAGAGTGAAAGTGAGGAGGATGAACCTATCACAAGTGGGAAACGCTTAAAAACGAAACCTAAAAAAATTATAACAACATCTAGGTATGTAAGAAAAAATGGCTGTAATATGCCAATGGTCATATCAAGCCTTTGAATATTCTTTTAAATGAAAAAAATTTATTTATTTATTTATTAACAGGAAGAAAATTGAAGCAAAATTATTGGAGAAATGTTCAAGTGAATCTGAAGAGGAAACATTGTATAGTATAGGTATGTTAACATAGTTATTTTTGTGTTACTTATATTTACCAAATAAATAATACGATCAGGAGATCCCGTGTTCAATTCACGGGTCGTGCTCTACAACATTTTTCTAATTTAGATTTTTTAGTAGTGGCTCGAAGTCAGGATATGTGCCCAGTTTATGGCAATAGGCTCACCACCTATTCTAAAGTGGGACATAAACGTAACTGATAAAACTTGGGAGTGTTCAACATTCCTCTGCCTACTTCTTCAGGGATTACAGGCGTGATGTTACGTTTTAATTTAAGAGCGCTGGATTTCTAAAAGAATATATACATATGAAACCTACATTGTGAAGATTCTCAGTTACTGTAGGTTCTGTAGAATTCATCATCATTAAAATGACCTTAGAGAATCTACTAATGAACCACAATACTATATTTTTATAGACGTAACCAGGCACATACCGAGACTGAGCAACTACTTGAAAATCATAATCTTATCAATGTTCTAGCGGGAAAAAAGTCATCAAAGAAGGTTATGAAGCGTAAACCCAAAGGTAAGGAGCGAGACAGTGATAAAGTGAAAGACAAGGGGAAGGATTCGGAGTCGGAGACACCGGTGCGGCAGTCGCGGCGCATCGCACAGATGAAGATCCGCGAGGAGGCCGAGCGGCGACATCTGGAAGAAGTGGCCCTGAGAGAGCTTAAGATGATACATAATAAAAAGGTTAACCAATGCATTCCAACTAGTCCATTTATTCACATATTCTTTGATAATCTGTTACATGGTTGTTTGTTTTCGTTCTAGCAGACTAAAGAAGACGAAGAAGAGTGGAGAGCTAGCGGTAGCAGTTCTGATTCGGACGTCAAGAAACGACCCAAGAAACCAGCGAAGTGGCAAGCATCCGACTCGACGGGACCGGAGCCGGACTCGGACTCCGACGAGCCGCTGTTCGAACATGATGAACCGGATCGTAAGTGACAAGAAACTTCTCAATAAGTGGCTGCCCAAATTTAATCAGTAGTCAACTCGCGTTACCCTGTCGAAATACTGGTTCGGAAGCGAATTAGGACTTCGACAGTCTTGTTGGTCGTTCGCACACGGAATTATTAAATGTCTAATTGTACCTTAATATATATCAATGGTTCCCAAACTTTTTTGGTCCATGGACCCCTTTTTATAGTCAAAAGTTGTTCATGGACCCTTTTTTATCATGAAAAGTTGTCCATAGACCCCCAAGTGAAAAAGCTAATATAAACCATAGGACAAACATTAAAAAAAAATGATGAAGAGGTTTTACGGAAAGTAATTACTTTTGTTTAAAATTAAATAGAAATATTAATAACTTAGATGTCCGTTATGACATTTTATCAGTATATTTATGTCTGGTTCGATGTTTGTGAGTAGCAACTACAAATCCCTACGAGCACTAATTTCTAGCACAGAGTTTCCCAGACTTTTTTCTCACATGCAAATATGTTTTTACAAGTAAAAGTCGCTGAGCTCCTTAAATTTTTATCTGCCTACATTGATAGGTGAAGTCAAATCAACATTTTAGTTCTTCACTATTGAAAGCAGATAAATTTTTTGGACCGTCGTATACGAATTGTGAACCCCAATTTTTTTGTTTTTCCAAAGTAGAACCCCGTCCACTCTCCCGTGGACCCCAGGACGTTCACCTGGACCACTTTGAGAACCTTTAATATAGATTAATATAGAAATCATGTTCTATGAATTCATGCACATATTATTACAATTGAATTGATAAATATTACACGTGTGTATACACCCGAAAATGATATTCCATTAATTAATTATGTAATTATGAATCTTTTCAGTGGAATTTGGGAAATCGGATCACGAATTTTCTCCAGAATCTGATCTGGAAGATGGCGAGCCCTTGGAACCTACGAAACTAGCTAGAACATTACAGGAAGGTAGTAAGTAATAAGAGAATATATATGTGTAGCTAATCTTGTCACTTCATGATTGGTGTTATTAGTTACATTCATTTGTATTTCTTTTCTGCGTCTCAAGGTGCTTATAAATACCTATGAAGTAAACATTCGTAACTCGTAACCTAAGTAACTCGCGCGCAAAAGTATTACACATATACTCGCGCACGGTGTCTCAGATCGAAAGTTTGTCGTTTGTATTGTTATAATTATACACTTTGTAGTGATTATTGTTTTTTGTTTTAAGAATAGGTTATAACTAAATAGAGAACAGAAAAATATATTAATACTTCAGGTTTATTAAGCAACATGTTGATGTCTGGTCAAATACTTGTATTGCTTAACTTTTAAACATCTCTTGTATTTATGGCAAAGTGGTCGTATAGTAGTGGACCACATTATATTTCAATTCAATATTTGGAAATATGCTTAATGGATGTAAAAACCTGAATAATTTAAGTATATACAGTTATCAATTTTTTATTTATTTTTGTATACACAGATATGACAAAGTGAAATGAACATAGACATTAATATAAGTATTTTTACCTTTAGTAAAGAAAACTGTTTGGATCTGTTTTGATTTAATAACCTTACCTTTAAGGCAAAGAAGATGGTGTGTGCAAGCGGTGTGGCAGCGGAGAGCAGCCAGAATGGATCCTTCTGTGTGATAAGTGTGATGAGGGCTATCATGCGAGCTGTTTGAAACCTATGCTGTTCCTTGTGCCCGAGGGTGACTGGTTTTGTCCACCTTGTAACCATGTAAGTATTTTATTATTTTTTAACAAAATTATGATTACAAGGCCTCCTTGAATAATCTCGTAGTTTTCACAAGTCTGTTTTTTTAGCTGATATTTACACCAGGCGATTTCATGTAGCAGCCATATATTTCGAGAAAATTTGTACAAACATACAAGATAACAGATAATTTAATTTATATATTCTAGAACTATGCCTGTTTGTCGTTAGCATTTATTTAGGAAAAAATTTGTATAACAGAAAAACTTTTAGAAAGGCAAGTCCCTTATACTTGAAACTATTTACTCTTTCTACTAATTTTATTAATTCATATTGATATAAAAATATTTTTTTTTTACACCTATTGCCAAATGTTTATTTCAATTTTTCTTTCCTTAATTTTGTACTGTCATTAGATAGTCCTCTAAAAGTGGCTTTCTTTTAAAAGTTGAAATCTTTTCCTCTTGAACTCCATACTGTTTATATAGACAATTATAATCGGTTATTTGAGTGCGTAATAATGTTGTAATGATCGATTCCGGAACATCAGCCTGTCACGGCCCGGGTCCGGCCGTCGGTGTCCCCAGAGGCCTGTCGGTCCGGCCCGCCATGTGTGTGACGTGCGCAGGACAAGCTGATATCGGCGCTGGAGGCGGAGCTGGGCAAGTACGACGAGCTGGCGGAGCGCGCGCAGGAGGAGCGCGCGCGGCGCCGCCTGGCCGCGGCGCGCGCGCCCGCCCGCCGCGACCGCAGCGACCGCAGCTCTGGTGCGTCACGTATCCCACTCGGGCCTTGGAAACACTCTTCTCCAATATCGTATTATTCTCCATTTCGTAAAGCGGACAACACGAGCGAAGATCGTTTAGCCTGGACTTGTTGGTTTGAGCTCCTTCTTGGGACTATCCTAGAAATCATTATGGATCTCATTCACGTGGTCTTTGACTTGCTTTTGACTCGACTTGACTGGTGAGGAAGGAAGTGAATTAATGAATGGCCCTGCCATTAATTTCGATGTGAAACCTCGCATTACCAGAGAATTTAAACCTGTGATTATTTGTTGCTCGAACTCCCTTTGTGACTTGATCTTGACTGTCTGTATATCCCAGATTAACAAGGGTACAGTGTTTCCTCTTCAGAGTGTTTGTTATTTAAATTGAGTCTGGGATATCTAGGGTTTATCTAATTTGGACCAGTTAATGCCACTTGTAGTCTTCATGGGTTAATAACGAATGGAGTGAGTTAGCACTGGCCGATATCCTATGCCAGTTAATTTAGGAAGCACATGATTGTGATACCTTTTTAAATATGCAAACGTCTAACCAATAATTGTTAGCTTGAGATTGCCCCGAGGGTGGTATCGAGAGGACTGTAGCGAGCGATAACTTCTTTTGTTTCTTTCTTCTCTTCTTTTCGAGTTGGTCTGGCAATCTGTCTAATATCTATTATTCATATGAGTTATGTCTGGGTTATATCTGGCGTATTTTTAATTCAACTCCTCGGCCATAATATCCGTAATGTCCAAGGTTGTCAATAGTACTTTAAGATATTTTACTAGAAATGATTTGTTAGATGATCCACTGGCATTTTCATATCTTAATGTTGGTGAGTGTGTAATGTGTATCTTAATTTCTGGTGTACTGGTACGACGTCCTTTTACACTAAATCAGCGTCGATTTCGGATAAGCGCTCACAGTGTTTACGGAAGGTTTCTTAAATAAGCATTAAGTGTATGTATTCTGATAATCTTATTGGAAGTGATCTATGAAAGAAGCGTCCCCGATCGGCGACTATGTCTGATATTCATTCAATATATTACTATACTGTTGTGTAATATTACCACACATGCCATCCCGTCGACAGAGCACGCCAAACTGCTAACCCATTACGTGATAAGTAATCGTTCGTCATGAATGTGAATGAACGGCACATATCTATAAATCGTCACGTACACTAATTCAATTTGTCCGCAGAGGCAAGTAGTGGCTGGTCATCATCCTCTTCATCCGGCGCGGTGTACAGATTGCGAGCTCGAAGACAGTTGCCAGTGTCATACCGCTCGCAAGAGTACGATAGGCTCATTAGTTCAGCCATCAAGGTAGGCTATATGACACTCAATTGGCAAAATAAAACGAGTCGTTTTCAAATTACACCCCCCTCCATCCTACCCTTCCACCTAGTACTAACATGGACGTGCGCGATGACATTCGTGAGTAACAAAAAGGTTGAATGCAAAGTAGATTCCTTTACATAAATCTTTTCGTGCGTGTAATAATACATTTGTATTTTTTTTTTCTGTTATTGCTGTATTGCATGATATTTGAATGTTTTAGATGTAGAAAATATAAAAAATACATTTGTCTTCAGTCTTGCGAAGATCACGGTGTATTGTCTCGTCGGCGGTGTCGAGCCCTCGCATCTGTACTCGATAATGATATTGTTACCGCTTCTATTTAATCTTATCACGAAGCTCCTTCATTTGGAATATGTCGATGTTAGTGTCACAGTACGTTAGACGTCATAATAGAGTACCACTATGCGAAAATTCAAATATAAAATATTGTTTCTATATATTTAAGTATATACATGAATTTGTAAATGCGAATTATTGTTTTTCTTATTTTTTTTTTGTAACACCTTTGATGTGCTTTTTGCAGGAGGAATATGTTGAGCCGACAACCAGCGCAGGTAACCAGGGTCGGGGCAAGGACATATCGACTATCATAGAAGCCGCCGAGGAAGAGAAGCTCAAGGCGGAGCGGGAGGCTATTGAACAGGTGAAGTGAACTTTACTTGTGCTGTAGTAGGTATTTGTTCTTAATATCTCATATTGTGAATGTGTGAAATAGGTTGAAAGGAGAACAACAGTTTTCAATTAGCTGTATACAAGTAATTCAATAACTTACATAACGCAATCAGTCGGTGACCTGTGTTGTTTATTTTGATATATCATTTAAATTCTTAGTACCTTTATGTTACCAATCCTCCCGAAAGACTGAACGGGAAGGACGATCAGGCGGAATGGCTGGCAGAATCAGTTTTAAAAAGGCTTTAATACTGATTTTCCTAGGTTTTCGAATTAGCTTAGCGCTGCTACAAAAATTAACAAATTATTCAGTATAACAGCATCAACTAATAGGAAACGTGAAGTACGAGCTTCATCATCGTCACCAGTCTACTCCCGTCCTCCGCTGGGCACAGGCCTCTGGAATAGCACGCCACTGAGCACTATGTTCAGCCCTTTGTATCCAACTGCACTAGCATGAAAACACAAAATTCTAAAAATTTAATTGTAATTTTGATACTTAATATAGTGTTATCTCCACCGTATTATTTTGCTTAAGAATGTAATATATATAATTTTTTTTTGTTTTTCCAAGTTACTGATTTTTCGTTTTGTGTTAGTTTACGCTGTCACTTGTATTATTATTCTCATGTGCTTGCGTGCGCAGGGTAAACAGGTAGACGTGAAGAAGTCTAAAAAAAAGCAGCGGCGAAAACCACGAAAACTGAACTCGCTCGATGTGCCCTCGGAGGACGACGACGAGACCGACGAAGACTTCAAGGATACCGGGTAAAAATGAAGTTTATTCAGTTCCATACAATCCCACGCACTAAGACAACGAAATTAACCACGACGCTTTGTCGTAGGATTTCTATCTAAACATTCAAAACACGTCACATCTGTAAGGATAGAGATTTTCTCTTGACCATCTGCCTGAGGGCACTGGTTACACAGTACCGAGGAGGGCTTCTGGCGTAATAGTAATATCATTATATTGTTGGGCCCGATTCTTACCTGGCTTGAAAATATAATTATTATTACGGGAATTAACGTTCCGTAGATACGATACACAGTCGTGGTGATAGTCGATCAAAGTCAGCTAGATTTTGTATTATTTCTAAAATAAAGTTCATATAAAACTTGTTTGTTGATTCAGCTTGGAGTCGACTTCGGAGGATATCTCATCGTCAGCAGAAAGGGACGATTCGACAGATTCGCGTTCCTCCGACTCCTTGCCCATCCGACGGACTTGCAGACCGGAGAAGAAGGGCAAAGGTTGGTTAATGATTTTATTATTTTGATGGATCTATTGGTACGGCGGTTGGTGATATGACATTAGCAAGTCAGGGGTTGAGTTTTCAATGCCCACTCCAAACACATAAGTCCGATAAAAATAGTTTATGAAAATTATTGTAATTTCTGTTGACTACTCTTATTTTATATGTAGGTCTGAACTGCGCGTTTGATGACATTGTAGCATATCACATTCATAGTGGTAGATTTTTCAATTTCTTGTACAATGCAGATCGCCCAAAACTGGCAGAATCCTCGCCGGAAGTGAAAAAGAAGAAAAAAGTATTCCAGGATAGCTCCAGCGAGTCCGCCGGCACCAAGGAGTGGTCTAAACAGTGAGCGTTTTTCACATTTTGACTATAATCAATCAAATTTTAAAATGCCCATTGTTTAAGTTTGCTTAAATTCTTGACAATACATTTGTTCATTGCGACGATTAAATCACCGGAGAAAGTTGTCATTATTATGTTTATAGAAAAAAAATATCTACATTAGTAATGTGTTCCGATAATTATTGCCTTATTGAAGTGTTAACTTCTTATGGAAGGGTAAACCGTTTCGTTACGTAACGCTTAGGGTTGCCAACCGTACTATAATATATAGTATTGTAATGTATTTCGGGACTTCCGTTCTATATACTATTCCTACCAACTAAAATACTCGTAATAGCCGTATTTCGAACAGACGCTTATCCCTCCTTTAGCCAGCAAGCTCATTTTTCTCTCTTGTATATTTAAACTTTCAATATTTATTTTCAAATCATTATTTTACCGTTATTCAATTATAAGTCGTTGCAGATGTACATATACAAAATTCTAATGTACATATTCAACAATTGTAACTCTAAGAATAAAATATATCTTATAATCAACAAAATATTTCATTCATAATTTAACTTTTCCTGACATTATTATTCGAATATCCATAAAATTTAAGTAATAACCTAAGCTTATCTCAAGCGAAACAATTAGAATATAAAACAGTCGAAGTTAGAGTAGTCGAAGTGGTCACTCCCGTCGGGCGCCTAACGCGCAGCGTGTCGCAGGCGGGCGCCCAGGGGCAAGGCGCGCGCGCGGCGCCGGCACAAGCGCTGCGGCCTGGCGCAGTACGACGCGCTCGGCAACGTGGTGCGCGCGCGCGTCACGTACGGCGCGCTCAGCGACGACGCGCGCAACGACTGGTCGCCTAAGCACCGCACGCGCCAGCGCAAGATCGACTACACCGAGATGCCCAACACCGAGTCCGAGGACGTGAGTTGCGACGTGCGTGCGCCCGCCGCCCGCCGAATGTATCCGCTTACGTGTTGTACGTTTTCAGGAGATGCACAAGTCGAGCGGCAAGCACATGCCGGATAGCTCGGACGAGTTTAAAATCGACACGGACGACAGTTCGGACTGGGACTCGGACCGCGCCAAGCGGCGCAGGGAGCTGGAGGAGACCGAGAGCGAGGAAAAGAAGAAGGCCCTCTCGGACCTCGTCACCAAGACCGCCGTGGTGCCGCTGGAGAAGTTGCCCGAGGATGTCACCAAGGCGAAGACTGAGGAGTTGCAGGCTCACCTTAGTAAGTGATTACGAAGTTGTTTTTAAATATCTAACTGCACCCATTAACTCGTAACAAGTGCAGTGGCTTA
>DWDU01003728.1:0-11349 GCA_018245575.1 Jemadia suekentonmiller
AGAGACCCGTGCTTAGCTTTAGGGCGTAATATATAGTTTGTACTTACCTACTCAGCATTTTAATATAGATTCCTCAGAGTGGTTCGATTCCGTAATATCAAACACATCGTATAAATGATTAAATATGATTAAAATTCTTTATCAATGACATAGTATGTACGTATTTATACAGATGGTTATTAAGCTGTAAAATCATTGCATACTTATGACTGATTGATAATATTATAAGCATGAAATTAATAAAGGATTTTTAATAAACGCAGCATAGGTTCCATGGTGTAATGGTCAGCACTCTGGACTTTGAATCCAGCGATCCGAGTTCAAATCTCGGTGGAACCTAATTTTTTAGTACCTCAGTGATATATACATTCAAATACATGAATTTGTTATACATTAAACGAAAAGATAAGCCACGACTTAATCTTAATCGCTGGTTGTGAATATGTTTAAATTTTGTTCTATGTCATCAGATCGGAGTATTTTTTCATATATTCGTAATATATCGAAAAGCACAGGTTCCACCGAGATTTGAACTCGGATCGCTGGATTCAAAGTCCAGAGTGCTGACCATTACACCATGGAACCGTATGGATTCGTATATTAAATTGGCGACCACATCTGCCGAATGCCTTTCACCGCATGACATCACGGTTGGAGTGAAAGGCAGATGAGCTGCATTGGGCAAGAGTACGTACCACTTATAATTACAAGTCACATAGTAGAATATTTTAAAATATTCATAATATAAGCTTATCACTTTATTGTATAATAATATACGTATTTCTACCATTTTTTATAATAAATCCGAAAATAGCTCCGTTTGTGAGACTGCATTAAACTATGAACGGTCATAAGTCGCGCTCGTTTGTTAAAATAATATTAGATTAATATTTGCGCAAATATCCACGCAGAAAATATTTATACAAAATTTTAAGTTTATTAACGATTTTATTTGTATGAAGTTTCTAGATTTCATATGTTTCAACCAAAGTTACTTTGGGTTAAAGTTTTCATGTTTATTCATTTATGAACACCACATGATTTGTTTCTCTTGAATTTATAATACGGCTTACGCTGTATATAATTTTGATATACATATAAAGGTAAATAATTTTTTTGTCATCATCATCGTTACCATCAGCATCTCTACGTCCACTGCTGGACATACATAGGTCTTCTCTAAGCGATTTTTGCCAGTAACCGCCACGCCTAGCATCCCGGTTAGGAATC
The DNA here is from genome assembly GCA_018245575.1 of Jemadia suekentonmiller. Classification (NCBI taxonomy): domain Eukaryota; kingdom Metazoa; phylum Arthropoda; class Insecta; order Lepidoptera; family Hesperiidae; genus Jemadia; species Jemadia suekentonmiller. The sequence continues at coordinate 1,231 of DWDU01003728.1, forward strand.
GCAGAGGCGTCTCGCACCGCTTACGAAAATTAAAACTATCTAATTTTAATTTTAATACGTAATGATTATTTTATAACTTTTTAATAAGATCTTACAATCAGATTTATGTCATATACATTCATCAGTGTTGTAGCGGAGTAAGAATACATTCCGTTACCCCGTGCCGGGCTACAGGGTGTCGAAAGAGGCGATTAGGCGCTGGCAGATCGCGGTATGGCGCAGTCTCCCTAGGCATAGCTGAATACTCTGGCTGCATTTGGGTCTACAATCCACCGTAGCGATTATGGGCATCACTCCTCAGAGGTGGCCTTTGTCTAGCAGTGGCCTACAATAAGCTGATGATGATGATAAACTTTGAAAGTGAACAAATTCCATGTTACCTTCTATTCAACGTTTCGTAGGTATCTATGCATATGCGGCAGACACCGCTGCCATTGGTGGAAGCTCATAAATGAAGAAGCCTTGATAGGTCCGAAGAACTAATGAGTTGAGCATTTTAATAACGATGAATTATCACAATATTGTATTCTGCGTTAAACAACAAAGACTTCTAGAAATGAAAGAGAAAAAACGAATATCCTTTTAGCTTGAAAAATGACGTCGCAAATCCCATAACGCGAATCTCGCAATCGCGGGGCGATTCGCAATCATCGTACGCATGTATTATTCACAATACTGATTGCGTCCGAGACGGGCGCGGACGTACTGAATTATATATGCGCGGCGATTCTGCACGTGGACCGGATTTAGGGCGTCCTTAAAAAAATACCATTGTTTAACAAACACCCGCGCCATAAGACTCCGTGTTTTAACAATATATTGAAAATAATATTTATTATTTTTTACAAAGCCACGAAAAAGCTTTTTCAATGGCGGTAAGACATTCAATATCTCTGATGTTGGACCTGTTCATATGCGACGGAGACAATTTACCATCTGGCGGTCCATCAGCCTCTTTGTCGTTTCAAATGAAAAATGAAGATTTAGTATTATTTTTTTCCTAAATTATGTAAAAGATGTCTAGTAAATTGTTCAAAGTACCTATATATTTCCAACAGCCGTTCGGGTATCATGTTACACTTTCCGCCTATTTTGTAGTCAGAGGTGAGAAGCATGAGGTGACGAATATTATTAGGATATAATTTACAGCTACAATGGGACAAAATAATGTCTATTAATTCTTTAAATTTTTAAATAATGAAATTCGGAGCTGATATTAAAAGTATATGACTTATACGACAATATGATATTCGTCAACGAATTTATCTTGAATGGTTATTCAAAACGGATATAATGCACGAACATATAACACTTGTTTGCTCCAAATCCGGGCCTGTAGTGCGTGCTAACAGCCGTTTAGCGTCCACTCTCCCCAGGGAAACATTCTCTATCCCGACTTGCTTCCAGAATCTAATTTTTTTAATACTACAGATGAGTCCAAATTGTATTGAAGTTTCAATCACAAATTGGAGGTGAAGTGGTCAGATATATTGCTGAATGATAATATCATTCTTAGACGTATTTTTAGGAAGGAATGGGAAAATCGTAAATTTGTCGTAGTTAAAATGCAATTGTCGCTGTTTCTTATGTAGTCCTTTTAAAAACTAGACATCTTATAGTTACAAAATTAGAAGACTAAATATCAAATATTTGATTGGCCCGTTGGTGCAATGGTTAGTGAACCCGACTGTTGCACCGGGGTCGTGGGTTCGATTCCCACTCATAATAAATATTTGCGTGATGAGCGCAAGTATTTGTTCTTTGTCTGGGTGTAATAAAAATATCTATTTAAGTATATATTTATATGTATATATGTAGTTTATTAGCCGTCTGGTTACCATACCACAAGCTCTCTTGACGCTTTCTTTGGGATCAGGTGGCCGTGTGTGGAGATGTCCCGAGATATTATTATTATTATGACTTCCACTGTTATTTGGCTGATATAATGAAGATCGGGACTTTTGAAATAAAACTGCAAATCATGTGCATTTTCGAATGATATTTTTTAAATTCATGTGCAAAATTTCACCCAAAGGTATCGTTAGAGCAGTTTAAAAGGAAACAAATTTAAATACCTAATTATATAAAAATTGCTCGATTGTGTTACTTTAGATATATTATCATCCGCGCAAAACTCGCTCGCTCAGCTAGTTTACTTTCATATAGATGAATATTCAATAATTAATTTTCATAATGACATATAAATTGCAACCCAAGAAATAGCTTCATTTAAAGATGTTTTTAAAATATTTTCGGAGGTATCGAATCCGTAACCATCAGCTACGCATTTCAGAACATTTAATCATCATCACCATCAGTCCGTTGATGGATACAGCCACCTTAATAAAGGGTTTTTGCGTTAAATTAAAACTGTAAGATATACGAGGAATAATTTGTAACGAGGGCTTTTGGGAGACAAATGAAATGACGTCACAGTTTCATCACTTATAATGGTCCATATAATTCATAAAGAATAAATCACAATGCATTAGTTACTTAGGTAAAATTATTATTATTATTATTTAACACATTAACATACACGAGTATTGAATGTGAACATCTCTCTTGTATACACCTTAATACCAGTACAACATCGTATTGAAATAGTTTTTGTTAAAAGTTAATTTTATTTATATGTATACTGAAAATACTGACTTTGTATGCGGTAAATACATAAATATTTCTTATTACCAAATATATATGTGATATATAACTTTTTCTACACTTTTTTGAATTGAATATATTATATTAAAAGGTTGTTTTATAGAACAGTATAAGAGATCCTTCCTCTCCATTACAAGGAAACGGACAAATATATAATTTTAAATCCTTACTGAACTAACATCAATTTGGGGTTTAATTTGAATTATATCATTCATCAATACAACATATGTCAGAAAAATTAACGGATTGACTAAATAGAAATACCTTCGCTTATGACTCGTCTATTTGTGTACAACATACAATACTTGGAGAGTATCGCTGAGTGAAGAAATAGTATAACATAATTTTAAATAAGGTACTTCTCATTTGTGTGATTCTTACAATATTATAGTTTTTTATCATTGTGCTTCTCTGTAAGTCTTATCATGCGAATACTGAAATTTAGTAATAACAGCGTGTAAACTAAAAGTACCCGTTTTGACAGATATGATCTATATTGCTGTATTAGTGTGATATAAGCATTATTGTTGTTTTAAATAATTATATTGATATTGTAGACATAAAATTAATTAATTTGGGGCACTGGCCTATTCGTACATTTATTAAATAGTTTTTAGCTTTTCAGGGACGTCAATTTAAATTGTAATGGCTGAAAATGGTATTGATATAAAATAGAATTCTAGAATTTTTTTGTAACTAATACATATCAAAAGGTAAAGGTGTTTATCAATTTTGCTTTAAATTAAGATATCCAGGCAAGGTTATTATTTAAGTTCACTCTGGGATCTCATTAAGTCTATATTTCTCGAAAATTATTTTGATAGGTTACATGATATGGAAACGTAGAGGGAAACAGTTGCTAGAATTTTTTTAAATCTTTACAAGACAAAGACGAAACAGGTAATGATGGAAAAGTTCTTTTTTCTACATATTAATATAATAAATACACTCTTGCACTTAATATCTATCGCACCAATATTATTATATTTGTGATTCCACAGGTAACTAACAACACATAAATTATAATTATATTATTTGAGATTACTAATTATTTAAAATGAATTTTAATTAATATTTACAAGATTGTTTAACTTACTTTTGTGATATTTGGCTTTAAATTGTTAAATCCACTAAAGGACTATAATTAATAATAAAATTTCTATATGAAGTGTTGCTATATAACCTGTCAAGATTCCCATTTTTTGGGGAAGTTTTATTCATGGTTACTTGTATATGGTATACTCGTACCCGTTACAAACGTCATTTCCTCCCATTTTTAAAATGTTCTTACTGTAATTATTTGTCATAACGAATAAGCAACACTTCATAGATATTGAAAAATAAAACTACTTACATAGAAATAACTTGTGATGGTCATATTGAACTAATAACTTATTCACAATCAGACTTTTTACAACAATAGAAACTTCTAACAACATAGAATATAACTTTAGACCCTCAATAATAAAGTGACATCGCACAGATACGCATTAAAATATTCATCAATACAATGGACAATGCGTTGGTGTTCAATGGAAATATCGATGCTTTTATGAGAGTTTCCAAAAATATTTAATTTTTAAATACAGCCACTTTAAAATTGAACGTGCGAATATAAATTACGAATAAGTCCAAATATTTGAATTTGAAACCGTTTATAAGTTTTATGTTTTTATAAGTACATACTATGTTTATTTTATATAAACGAATATATATGGATAACATATTTTAATATAGTAATATAATACTATTATTTATCAATAATCCTGAACACAGGGCAGGTACGGTCATTAATTATTATGGGTTAAAACTGAATATTTTTCATACATATAACATATATATATATATATATTTATATGACTAGTGATATGTAATGATAACTCTACATAATTATGGTAATATTTAATTTATACTACATTATTTTTATTATGATATGAGATTACTATTGTTTCATACAGATTATTCCTATTAATAAAAAAAAAATGTGATGTTCCTTTGAACTTTTTTTATTATAATAACTATCAATAATTGTAACAACAATATTACTAATAATAAAATATTTACACAACGCACCACGAGGAAAATTAAAAAAACTTAGATGTAGATTATAATTAATATGTCTAAAATTCAGGTTTTTTGGTTAATCCCACAGGGTCTGGGACTATAGAGTGCATTAAAAAAACTCGAACCGCCGAGGTAGGTAAACATTACATACAAACGGTAATCACAACGTCAACTTGCATCACGCTCATTATTGCATTCGATCGAACCCACTGCCAACAATTGTCTCAATTTACAACCAAAAATAAAATAAAAAAAAGTTCAATTCGTTCACACACCTCCAAGGAGTATCATTCAATTTTTATCGAGGGCAACACCGCGGAGGATACGTCGCCCGCGTCGGGCGGCTGGAGCGGCGCGCTACACGTTGGACTCGGGCCCCTCCGTGGTGTGCTTGAAGGAGGCGCGGACGCGCGCCAGCTGCAGCGCGCACACGTGCCCGTAGCACTTGTTGTACCACTCCGGCGTGCGGCCCCTGCGCCCACCGGTACACTATACTCTCCGTGGCCACCGTTAGTATGTCATCGAGAATTTGCATTTTCTAAACAATAAACGTATCGACTATGTTAATGTAATTTTTATAGCTGGCAACACATCTGTCACGATTTGTCGCTTTTCAGTGCGCTTGTTTAATGATGCCTTAACGGTAGGCGGGCAGGGTTTAATTAAAAAAAATGTTGGCTTAATGCCAACTTGGTGCGTCGTAGGGCAGCGCTCGGTGTTTAACAAAGCGGGAACGGATCGAGGGCACGCACATGGTGTCGACGCGCGCCAGGTGCACGAGGCGCGAGCGGCCCTTGCCGGCCGGCTGCGCCAGGTAGCGCGAGGCCAGCACCACGCCGCGCGCGCCCGCGCCCGCCGCGCCCGCCTCGGCCGCCGCCACGGACGTCTCGGCCACGGCGCACCAGCCGCCGCCGCCGCCGCCCGCCTGCCACGAGCGCAGCACGCAGTAGTCGCGCGGCGGCAGGTACACGCCGCCCGCCGCCACGTACTGGAACAGCTCGGCGCTGGCGCCCAGCCGCCGCAGCACGCGCCAGCGCACCAGCGAGTCGTCCCACACGTGCCGCTCGCGCAGGATCCTGCGCCGCCCGCGCCTTGTAACGCTTTGTCACAGTACGCGCCTCATACCGCAACAAATTATCTACTTCGCATGCTTATCGATTTTACCTGAACATTTCAAACAGTAGGTACGCACTCGATTCTACTCGAGCACTGACATTAGCACAGTAGGGTCTTACAATTTTTAATGTTCCTTCGTATTTTTTATTATCATATAAAAATGGGCACTGGCATAATATAAAAATGTGGGATAGTGGCACATATTTACGGTGCAAATACACGAGCGTAAAATAAAAAACGTGTCCGGCGTGAAGTCACCTCTGCATGACCTCCTGCGGCGGCGCCTCCACGTCGGTGCTGGCGCGCCACAGGCGCAGCGGGTGCCCGTCGCCCACCTTCTTGCAGCACAGCTCCACGTGCGGCGCGGCGCCCGACACCGACACCCAGCCGCGCGTCCTGCAACGCCCCGACCGCACGCGTGCACTACGCTTGTCTCACGCAACCTCCGAAAACTCACTCTAACCTTGCTAAAATTTCGAAGTGTCGGTACCTACAACTAATCACTAATATAATTGTATATGTGAACTTGAAAGTATTTCGTATTTATATATATATACCTGTCGCTCAATTAACTAATTCGGTCAAATTTATCATAACTTAATAACGGACGGTCCTTTGGGTGTTTATGGTCAAGGAATCACTTTCTTTTTTAAATGGGGGTTGAAAAACATTTAGAAGGAACATTCCAAAACTTTAGACACTTCAAAACTAATTTACAAAACGCAAAACGAACAAAAAATTAAGATCATTTAAGGAATTTTTGATATTTACTTTTTGGTTCTAAAATTATTTCAACCTTAAATCAATATAACAATTCAGGTACTTATTAAAGTTTAAAGCCGTGGTTAAATTTTAAATTATTCAATTTATAATTCAATTAAAAAACTCACAACACCAAATTTCGGATTCGAGCAATTATTACGATCGTGCTGATAAACGAAACAAGATGCAAAAAAAAACAACTAACTCCATCGGGTTAAACAAAAGAAACGTCAATAATTAATTTTAATATTAAGTTATCGATGTAATTACTAATAAACATTATTTGATTTAATTTCATTTAACGTAACAAAAATGAGTATTTATTTGTTATAATAAAAACAATCAAAAACGTAAAACGTTCACGATAAACACCTAAGTGGCCACGAAACATCTACAGATGACGATGAAGGTGAGATTGTTCAAGACAGTTATGTGTACTTTACTGACTGTCGATCACATGCCAATAAATTTAAAAAGAGCCGTTATAAATAAAAGAAAGAATTTTGTGCATATATTCGAAGAGTTAAATCATCTAATCGGTAAATATAGTTTCTCAGCCAATTTGAGTGCCAGGATTTAAATAAAAATAAAAATTGTAATTAAGAAGAATCAAAACGGCGGTATGAAAAAAGATTCAGAATCATGTAGAAAATCTATGATTTTAGGCGTTACTATTATCAATGTTAAAGATAGAGTTAAGAAAACTAATCAGAAAGAAAATTCAACACCGGACAAAAAAATATTGATTCAGTATACTGAAGCAGAATCAGCGTAGCTTCATTCAATTGAAATCATAAGACAGTCAGAAAGGTACAGAATCTTAACTATATTGATGAATATCGCTCTAACACCCAACTCTCACCTCTTTCCTGATCGGCCCAAGACTCTAAAAAAGCACGAAAACAGTTAGATATCTATGTAACAAGAGAATAGATTAATTATACATAGAAAAAAGAAACATCTGGAAGTAAATTGCTAAGAATTTTGAAAAAATAAATGCTACAATTACCTAAGTTATAAGAGTTTTACATATAGATCATAAAAGTATTCCTTACTTTTCTTTGGCTTCTTTTAACAGTGCCTTGATGCACGCCTGTTGGAAACCTTTCCAGTCTTGATTGAAGTCCGCGCCCAATTCCTCTAACGCCACCTAAAATTGATATAAAACTAGAAAAATGTCAAGTCTACTCGACTTTAATTAACATGTCAAAATATTCCAAAACATAATATTAAGACTGAAGATTTATCAGATCATTGCCGGAGAACTGACCGGCACACTCTCCTCGAAGTAGTTGAACTTGCACCTGGCCAGCATGTCGGCGGGCGCCAGGAACAGCTGCTCGTGCTGCTGTATGAGCAGCAGCAGACAGGCGTGCGCCGCGCGGCTCTCGCTTATCTGCCGCTGGTCCGCTACGCTTTCTATTATCGTCCTGGAATAGTTCCAAGTTGGCTACAAAACTATTATTATCCTGGAATCATTTAAAATTGGTTAAAGAAATATTAGCATCCTTGAGTCCTTCAAAGTTGGTTATAAAAGTATTATCATCTTGCAGTCAATTATAACTACTTATAAACAAGATCTTTGCACTTTGCCTATCCAATTCGTCTTTCTATCCTGCGCTATTATTCTGCGTCACAACAAAGTGTTGTTTAATTAGAATTTGGTAACATATTGACCTCTATGTCTAACAGTGGACTTAGACAGGTTGATCATAAACATATTACTGTAAATGAAAAGTACGTCACTGACAGAAAAACGTAATAATTTCGTCTTATGTACATCCTTTTCCTAGGTCACTATTTCTAGTTCAAGTAAAATAACTGACGAAGATGAACAAATTACTGATGATTGGATTTCTGAACTTGTGGTTGTTACAAGGTTTGATCTGTAACGGCCGTGCACTGTGCGGCGCCTGTGCGGCGCCTGTGCGGCGCCTGTGCGGCGCCTGAGCGGCGCCGGTGTCGTCACCTGTGCGCGTCGCGCGCGTCGCGGGCGGCGGGCGGCGGCGCGCGGTGCAGGCGCAGCAGCGTGGGCGCCAGGCACACGGCCAGGTTGGACGCCGTCATCTGGTTCACCGCCGCGTGCTCCGACACCTGCCGCGCCAGCTTGCACGCTTACACTTACACGCTAGCACTGCGCACGCATCTAACGTCACGCCTGCAATCCCCGACTATATACGCAGACAGTGCACTCCCACGTTTCACTAGTTACGTTTCTGTCCAATCGTGGAAAAGGTAGTAAGCCTATTTCCATACATCCCAAAATCCAGACTTCGTGCCACTACTAGAAATTCTAGTAGGAGAAATCCAATAGTTCCCAAAAATATATTTTTTTACATTTGCCTTTGAATTTTGCATCTGAAGATGCATGTGGAATTAAAGTTGGCAATCAGTCCATTATTATTATCTAGTGCCAATGAAAGTAATTTTAAAAACGAACCTTGTAAAGAAATATAAGCAAAGAATGCAGAGCTTCTAAATGTTCCTCGGGTAACAGAAGCAGCGCGCACTGGACTGCATCAGGTCGCAGCGGCTCAGGGACATCTGGAATTTCGGAACGGCTTATTAGAACCGACTATAGAGCGAAACGATCACGAATTTAACAAACATTACCAAGAACTCCAAGCGTTCACTGTTGGACATGAGCTATCAGCCAATGCCATTACCACCCGAATGTACTCACGTTGAAATATAGCAATGAACGTCTCGCTGAGCTTGTTGGTGAGCAGCGCGTCGGGCAGCTCCCTGAAGTACTGCTTCACCATGTCGGCGACGTCGTGCGCCTGCGCGCCGTCGAAGCTCAGGCCGCAGAGCGCCGGCTCCGCGAGGTTGATGTTCTCCACGGCGAACGGGCTGTTGGCCGCGCCCGCCGCCTCCACCAGCGTGCGCAGCTTCGCTATCCGCGACTTCACGCCCGCCTTCCTGAAGATTCCCATCTGCAATTGCGGTTGTTCTTGTTTTGATATCGGAAATTTATTTATTATTCCACGTGACCTTTAATGTTACGAGTAGTATCGTTATAAAAAATCATCCGATTTCCGATACAAGTGGTACCCAATTATTTCCAAATCTACAACGTTACGTAAACTTTTGCCGTTACACCAATTTTAAGTTCGTTACAGCGCATTATAATTATAATTCCATACGTTGATTTTATCTATTTTGTTTCGTCAAACAAAATAGCGCCATCTGTCGCGGACTATCGTACAAGTGGCTTACTTGATCCAGAGCGTTGTTCTTCAGCCAGTTCAAGGCGCACTGTATGGGCTTGGGCAGCGAATGGCCCGTCCTTTGCAGGGACACCGTTAGAGGAACGCCGAATACTGTTTTATCTGAAAACAACACATTTTGTTCGAACCACGACACCTTGTAAAGATATTGCTCGATGAATGTCATACATTAATTCATATCGTATTAATTATAACATAAAATATCATGACTGCCTCGTTGGTCGTGTTGGTTGCAAGTGCGACTGCCGATCGGGAGGTCCTGGGTTCGATTCCTGGGTCGGGC
>DWDU01003729.1:0-11347 GCA_018245575.1 Jemadia suekentonmiller
AATATTTTTAAATGCGCATAACGGAACGTGTTGTAATATTGCTTGCGAACAGATTAATACTTATTTGCGGCTCTTACATTATCTCCGAGAATCTCACCGCTAATGACATAATATATCGAGTACGCAGTCGCCGCCAAGGACGCGTCACCGTCCGTCCGAACGCGGGTTATTTTCGGTTAGCTATTCCTGAAAGCTTACATTGTTTTATTTCGGGCCGTATACTGTCCACGGGGAAGTACTAAGTATCCTATTAGTAGTGTTAAGGCTTTGGCACCACGCTTCGTATTAATTATCTCTTTATACGTGTGTGTAGTGAGCGCTCACGCTCTTGGTTGGCAGATTCTGTATATAAAAATTCCGAAGGGTCTTTAAATTATTGTAATACATGTTTGTCTCACTGCGATGGCCTGATAAAGGTAAACTTATTGTTCTACATAAGTATTTGTAAATGAAACTGTTAAAAGTATCAATTTTGCTAATTAAATATTCTGAATTACTATATGTCATTGCCTAAGCCTAGACAAATAAGTTACTGTTATTTTAATAACTCAATGAAACTGAATATTTCAGATTAGTCTAAACATTACTCATTATTATCATATATTATTATCCAAAGTTGCTTAATTTAAACACACCCCTGAAAATTGACTTCCAACCATCAATTTTCCATCATAGGAAAAAAAATCTGATCTGTTGTTTTTTTCTTGTGACTTGTGTTACTTCTGATACAGCAAATACACACAGGCAAATATGTCCGACAGGTCAGTCTAATATACGGATCGAAGCGATATAACAGTCTGAAGAGAAGTATACCGCGGAGCACCTACTACAGGGCGCAGTGGGCAGTGCGTGCATACCAGTGCTGGTCGAAGGAAGTGCTTTGAAAGACTGCATGGTTCGCTGAGTTTATTGCAGTTGTATGTTTTGTTACTGAGGCACTACGGTTTTATAACTTACCGTAGCGTATGAATGATGTATCTAGATATTACTTTAGACACTCATTACGGCTTCAAAGAATACTTCCACCATTTATTTGTAGTTCTCCGCACGCGGAAAGCACAATGCACGGTCTGCTGCGTGGTTTTTGGAGGAAAACAGCCTAAAATGCGCCGCCTCTACGCGCGGGAATCGTGCGATCAATAAGTTTCTACCATCTACGAGTCAATACCAACACTTACTATTAACACAATACAGAAGCTCTCTGGCTATGGTTGCTTTGGTAAGTACCTGCGCCAGCAACGTGCGTTGCCACACGACAACCCCACAAAGCGACCGTTGCGAAAGAAATGCAGACTATGCCCAAAACAAACTAGACGAGAACCCGGCGTGGAAACTCGAGCGGCGCTTTCTTATCGACAAGCGAGAGAGACTTCACTCTACCAGTAATTGTAAAGGATATACTGAAGATGAAGAAGATCCCCAGCCCGCAAGCCTAGTGTGGGGATTATGGGCCTAACGCTTCAGTGAAGGCCGATGTACAGCAATGGATTGCAACAAGAGGAAAAAGCTATGGTCTCCTTTTGTGAATCCGTTATAGTTTATAAATGGATCATCAAGAGATAATTATAATTTTCGTTCTAGTCTGACTTCGTTGTACCTATGTATACTTCAGAGCAGGTTAAGGATAATTAAAGGCAGGTCTAAGACATATTCCAGATAGGTTGGAAATGTCCATGGGCAACAATGCATACTTGATGCTGCTCCCTTTGCATAAAAAATACTTGAAAATACAATCTCCTTGGAAATAAAGTTAAAAATAGTATATGTGTATATTTTACAGCAATAATAAAAACATTACACGAAAACAGACAGCTGTAGTAATTTCTATTGTGCTTGACTTTATTGCTTCTTTTTATATTTTAGTGAACAACTCAGTTCTGCGTCTCGAAAGTAATCTCCTATTGTCGTTTTAATCCGTGCTCGAGCTGCAAATGGAAACTGGGAATTTCATTGTGCTCGAAAAAATAAAATTTCGCCTTCAATTTATGTTATTCTATTATTGTACATATTTATACAAAATATGAAATATTGGCAGTTTATTATGCTACTGCTTTAAAATTGGCACGAACAAAAATTTATGCAGGTGTTTTGTAGAGGAAGTTTTTTTTTTCAATCCAGTAATAAATTGCGTTAGTCACGCATGAGCAGTAAGCGCCGGCAGAGGCGCTGACGATGCGGCTCGCGATCGCCAGCAGCAGTAATGAAGATAATAAATCCTCCATTGAATGTGCATGAAGTATTTATAGCGGCGTGGCGGTCACCTGGACCTTGGCGCTGAGTGCCAGCTAGCCCGACAAGACATTTACATTTACATCTCTCGGTAGTGTGCGACGCGATTATGAACGAATGCAGATGTCGGTGAAATCGGAGTCGATAATTCGCACGCGTGGGCCACAAGACCACCCGGTTCAGAATGAAATAAAAATGCACAAACAATCCGTCGACACGAAACATCATGTTTAATTAGAAAAAGGCGATATTAATAATACAGCGTTTACGCGTTTAGTAATAAGGACAAGACGCCCGCTAGCGAGGCGTCGCAGCGAGCGATCGATGTGAATGGCTAGTTTACGACTCACATCCGCCGGGAGCATCACGCTTAATTACACATATTGCTGGACTTTATTAATGCTAAGCTTTCAATATCGAATAAAGACAATATATTTTATTGCCAAGAGGCCAGTTTTATTATCACACGGGCGATTATAAATTATGACGCGTTATATTTAATCACCGTGCTCTTGCAGGGGTATGTGAATAAATGTTTACATTCTACAAGACTATGTTTCAGCGTTGGCCGATTGTTACCGCCCACCGTTGGAAGTAAAGCTCTCTCATCCTCTTTTATAGTTAGCACGTAAATCATGTAGCGATGATCGCCGCTGAAGACGGAGATTGGACCAGAAATAAAACAACTTTAAGTATGTTAATAAAATTGATCACGAGCATAGCTATTTACTATGTTATTACTTATTTGTTTTCTTAGGAAGACGATAACTGTAGAAACAATTAAATATTCAAGAAAATATTAACACAACAAGTTAACCGTCCTGCATTGATCGATGTCGCAAACGGTTAGCCTTATATCCCGCACCTGATTTTTCATATAATATATCTAAACTAACCAACCGATTTCGATAAAATTAGATGCAAGTGAGCATTACGACATTTTTTTATTCTGACCCGTATAGAGACGGAGTAAGAATATGGCGCGGTCTGTCTAAGCACAGCTAACACAGCCGCATGGTAGCAGCGTAAGCGGTGCGAGAAGCTGTGCTCTGCGAACCCCAACCCGCATTCCCGGCGTGGAGATTATAGGCTTTACCCCACATGGCAGGCCTATGTCCAGCAATGCACTGCAGTAGGCTGACGATGAGGATGAATACGTTTTCTAAACCTCTACAAACGAACATAAATTTTCCAGAATTTTGACCGGAATCGAACATAACATCTGGTTCAACATATGTATTTATGTGTCCTATTTATTATCAATTCTTTTATCGTTTCACTATTGAACAGTCTTCTATCAAAGTTTCATGAGTTAAACTACAGCCTGCCACGCCCGAAATATGCGTGCTAGTATACGTCACAGGGCTAACAAATAGTGCACTGCGAAGAAATTTGAAGTGTGTACTCGGATATTCGCTTGTAATATTCCCCTTTACCATTATAAAAGTAACGTATACCCATTAAATCTCTGATAACTTTGTAAAGAAAGAGGTGCCGGGATTTGAACGTCAGACCTCCTGAGTGGAGGCTTGAAATCTCAACGACTATACCGTGGCTGTTTGTAGATATAATACACAGTTATCACCCAGCGCTCTACACGCGCGTGCAACAAGTGCTACTCGCTCACGTGTAACACCATCTAATTTTATTTTCAAGGTAAATGTATATAATGTACAATCTATGTAATATTCAGATATTTTAGTCTCAGACGAAGCTGCATATAGACCGGGATTTACTGTGCATCCATACATAAAACACACACATACAAGCACACACACGCACAAGTCTTGTTGAAAACGGCCACTGGAGATCTTGTGATGTTTTATATACATATACTATTAATACTATGGGTGGTATTATCCCCATATCGGAAATAGGTACGGAAAACCCAATATTATATCCATCTCTATTGCCTCGGCGCGGAATTTAAATTATTGCAAGTCAGTTTGAAAATAATATAATAGATAAACATACCGAGGATTCCGGAGATTCAGCCCGTATGGACTGTCAAGGATTTATGGGCAATAATATTAATAATTTTGTATTACCAACGTGTGCATCTACGGAACAATTACTTTGTGATTTTTAATTTTGATTCCATCTTAACAGCAAGTCATATTTGAAAAGTAAATTTCAAAAATCGAACGTTATTGAATTGTTGGTTTTTTTCTGATTAATTATAAAAGTAATATATATGTATCGATTAATTTTAATATTTAACTAATATATGCGAAGTAATGTAAAAAAAACACGTTCACGTGAACACGGTATTTTCTGAACTGGATGCGGTGCCGCACATATTTTTTTCATACAAACTGGATCGACGCTCAGAGACGGTCCGCTAATAGCACGGAAAATTAGTCCTAATCTATAAAACACTTACGTCTTAGTACGTCAACGTACACATACACCGTGCCAAAGAGTACAAATAGTAACGTATAGTAACGACGCCGGAAAGCCGGTAAGCCGGTAAGCCGAACGACGTAAAATAACGTTGTGCGTCTACAAGGAGGCAATCACTGCCAGTGCATGGAGCCATCAAAGACGTGCAAAATTTTCAACGTGGTGTAGCACTACAATTTTGAGAGTTCGATGCGTTGTCGGCCAGCAAACGAACTTATAGAGATAGGTATGATCAGGCGCCGAGCCACCACGTCGTGCCCCACACACCACTTGTTAGCTGAACGTTATAATACGCTGTGCTTCACCACTACTACCATAATTTGACGTATATATGCGCTGTTCGCGTGAACGTGTTAAGACGCATCTGAGCGCACAATCAGGCCGAATGGTGGCCGAATGGTAGATTGTCACATAAAAAACTTGCTCAATACATAGGTATTATTTATCTGTCATTTGTAAAACGTTTCTTCACAATTTTGTCCACAAATCTATTAATCTTCTTAATACTTATATGTCATAAACGTACAATACGTTATAATTAAATAAACTAGGAATGTATAATAATTGAGTTTTTACCATTATCATGTACGATTGACGATTTATCTATTATAAATGTAGAGTTATTTTGAATGAATGCGCAATCAGAAGTAAATTCGAATTACATTACAATACTAAAACTAATGCATAATTTGAGAAAAGCAGGTGTAAATGCGTTTACATTCGTTCTGAGTTATGTGATAGACTATTCAAAATATTCATTTTGAATATATAAGCTCACCGACAGCTCGCCTATTAAAATATAGTATAAAAAATACATTGGTTCGTACAAGAGATAATCTCTAACATTTTGTTAAGAAATGTAATGGAACATTGACGCAAATAAAACATTTCAAAATGAGATACACTAGCCCCTGTCTAACTCCAGTTTATTTTTACACTATCTTAACATTGATCTTGATATTATCAATCTCCGTAAATTCAATTCTGCAACTCCCGTTACACAACTTCCTGGCCACCGTTTAATGGCGTCACAGACGGAGATATATATGTCTATACTAATATTATACATGTCATTACCCTACTAATATTATAAATGTGAATGTAACTTTGTTTGTTACACTTTCACGCAAAAACTACTTAACGATCATCATGAAACTTTATACACATATTCTTGGACGCACTAGAAGTAACATAGGATACGTTTTAGAAAAAATAAAGTTTATTTTTTACGAACGACTAATAATTATTTGTCAAAAAATCTCTAAATCCAATAATTACCAAATACCTACTATCAATGCGAGCAAAGCTGCGGGTAAAGGTTAGTATATACATTAATATATATAGGTCACTCAAACGGTTCTATAGAGAACATAATATAATATTATATGAATATACCTATCGCTATAATACATATTACAGCTTCATCTGTGACGACCTTTATGAATGCGTGTATTTAACGAGTTACAGTTAATATAACTTAATGCACAGGCGTGTACGCAGAGTTACGAAAGAAGTAAGTCTGATTTTTAATTAGAGATATTTGGGACACAGCACTCTCTAGCTACACCGTATAGAATCTGACGTGATTCTAAATTAACATAAGGCTAATAAAAGTGTCCATAACATTTTGTAACGTTTACAATTCTTTGAAGCAATTACTTTACAAGATGTTATTACTTTTTATATGTTTGGAAAAAACGCACTATCACACGTTCTCTATTAATGGATACCGATACAATAAACATACATTATACAAGCAATATGAGGCTGATTTAATGTTTGCGACTAACGGCTGGTCACATTTAATCCACAAGGTTGGACCTAACGCCTCGTATCTCACGCCTGACTCTTTTAAACTGATACGAAACAATGTTAACACTGCTGTGATGCTTCCTCGTGAACAATGGATATAGTTCTATCGCATGTCCAAATATACGAATATGTATCACAGTTAAAATGTTGTATTATACTGAAAACCATATTATCAAATTTGAATCCCACCCCCGGTCTCATGTCTATTGAAAAATGTTCACTTTACTACCTTCTAAGAACCAAAAAAGCAGTCCTAAGATCTACCATCTTTATTAACTGTCCATATATTATTTACATTCATTCATATTATTTAAGTTCTTAAATTATACATATTATATACCCACTTAACATAACATTTACGTAGATATTGTGGGTTTACCGGAAGCATAAAGTACTCTGCATTGTAAACCTGACAATTTTAATGTTTCAGTTATTAGACGAAACGGCCAGCCCGGTCTCATTACAGAAGACTAAAACGGAGAGCGTTGCCAATAATTGCTGGTATGTCGCTTGTGAAACAGAAATAAAATATGATCTTTTTAGAAAATGAAATCAATGACACAAACTATTCACTGCTGTAGATATAATGACTCTAAGACATATTCACTTTGCTGCTGGTTAAAAAATATTTCTGTATCAATTCCGTACACTTGTATATTACACTCTAATCTTAAAATAATAGAGTTGAAAATTGATTGTATTACATTACAAGACATGTCACTTTAGATTCGGTGACATATGTATGTCCCAATGAACATTTCAGATACGCTGTGTAATAAACCACCTTCAGCGTTATTAATTACGTTTTTACATTTACAAAATAACTGGCAGGAAGTTGTTATGAAAATATTGTTAATAAGTCACTTCTAACAAAATTTGTAACATTCGCTGTATTCACCCACAGAGTAATTAGCTATAGTACGCAATAGGTACTAGGAGTAATAGGCTATAGTACCCACAGAGTAATTCACTAAGTAATTGGCTATAGTACGCAATGAGACAAACTCATAGGTCTGTGTATCTTTCTCTATCTTCTCAAATCTATATCTCTGTTTCCAATGGCGCTGGTACCAGGTCACCGTTGTCTACAGCCATATAAAAAATCACAGGAGTTGCCAACAAGATTTGAAGAAAAAGCTAAGAGGTTTTGAGCAAAAAAATCATCGGTGTATACTATTGGTCCCTGAACATCGGGACCAGAATATGAGTTACAGTATCTCCTACCTGTCATAAGACAGGACTAAAAGAAGATTTCCGTGGTAACGAGCGGTCAGAATCGTAGATTCGGCCGGTGGTCCTGGGAACGACATGTGTGGCCTATATGTCTAACGCCAGGCACGGGAGCAGACATAATGTCTCTTCCGATATAGGGCCTGGAGAGGCGCGAAATCCTCCTATTAGCGCAGAAAAAAGCCACCGGGCTTTCAGAAGTCAAAATCTGTTTATTAATCAATTCAATATTTATTTTTTATTTACGTCCAGTTTCTGTCAATTCAGGTAGTTTTCATTATCAGAAATGCTACAATTTTATAGACACTTATCGTCCCATCTAAGTAGAAGCCACTACTAGTCAGTACAACTCGCTAGGAACTCGAGGGCTGGTTCCTTCTTCGTTCAAACAATTATTTTGGCACTCTGAATTATAAATATAGCCAGCTTCTTAGATCTCCCTACGATATTTCAACAATTTTGGCTCTTTATACATATCATTCTTAATTAAGTTTTTACTGTTTTGATAAAATTGCTTTTAACTTAAAATTAAACAAAAGTATAAATTCCCTAAAGAATTCATCAAAAGTTTATTATGTCATGAATAATCTATGTATTGCATTCATCTAATTATTAATATGTTACCACGCTACATTCCTTACGGGGTAGGCAGTGAGCGCCGAGAGCTAAATATATCTAATCTTACAAAAATGATACACTTCTTCTTCATCTATTTAATTTACAATAATTCCGTTATATTACTATTGTACAAATACTTACAGAATTGTAGAATTGTATTCGTCTAGCATCAGTAGACGCTTGTCTTGCGACGCTATCGTTCTACGGATACACAACACTCGGAATTTTTCAAATGGACAAGTGCCAAAGCTTTTCTTTCCAAATTAATTATTGTTGTACGCGCCTCTAAAACTTTATATTATAACAACACTCATATACAGTGGCCTGCTACTAGGAGCTATTTTGAGCCCGCTAAAATTTACGAGCGTTTGATTTGCCCTCTTAATCACAGAGAAGGCGAAACAAAACTCTGTGTCAATCTCGTTTGTGTGTTCCTGGACGGCTATGTTTGCGGATGCACTAATAATAGCGTGATCACACCAACGTTTATCTGCACCAAATTAGATTTGGTTACTGTTCCCGGTTTGTGCGCTTCGCTAGTTATTATTTTTAAGTCCCTGGTGACTCCCATATGAAAGCTTAAAGCTATTTTGACGCTGTGTACGTCAGCACGTCTTTTATGTATATGAATATGCTATGCATTTTATATTAATATAACTGATATTGAACCCAGTCCTACATATATGATATAGATAATGGATTAGATTCTTACTTACGACGGATGTAACTGTATTAAACACGATTTTTTGTCATATGTCAGGGTGTAATATTATGTGTGTGAACTATTTACACATAAGATTATGCCTTCAACAGTACAGTACATTTAAACTGTATTTGTACTGTGATCCATAAAAAAACGTGTAGGAGTAATATAGTGTAAGATAAATTTAAGTTGGATATTTTCTTAAATATGACTATATTGTAGGCATTCTTTAAATATTATTAAGACATTCTTAAGACTTTAAGACTAGCAGGAAAACTTAAGTTCACTCTACTTCTTAAGCGTATTATTTACCAACTACAACCTTTTTTATTGTCCACTGCTGAGTAAATCGTAAAGAAAAGCATAGAAACGAAAGGAAAAATTACCTCAATCCAAACTTGGTCTGCGTAACTATCTATGAGTTTACCAGTTTTCTTTAGATAGAAGTACCATATTAAACAATAGGCTAAATAAACGTAAACGTTGATTAATATGACGGTTATATACTGCGTCGTTGGACCAGTGGTTTCGAACGCGACTGCTGATCGAGAAGTCCTGGGTTCGATCCCCGTGTCTGGTACTATCGGGTTTCTAACTTAAAATTCTTATTAATTGGTTGCAGTTTGAATATGTGCCCGATTTATGGCAATAGCTATTCCATTATGGAAAATATTTCATTATGAAACATGTAACTGGTAAAACGCGGAAGTGTACTACACTTCTCTGACCAACCTCTTCAGGGATCACAGGCGTGATGTTGTGTATAATATGATGAACAGACACCGACTACAAAAGCAACTTGTTAAAAAGATGCATTTAGAACATCAATTGATCAGATGGAGTTAATTTTGTTATATTGATATAAAACATAATACAACTGTAACATCAAAGATCAAGCAGTTTTGATAGTTTATGAAAACCCAAGCACGTGATGCGCCAACTTTATAAACATAACTCAGATGTTCACACTACGTAAATCGAATTTACTCATGTTCCATAATCAAATTTAAAACAGTGATTCTTGTAATACAAATTTGTATCAGGTGTTTATACAGTTTTTTTTATTCGCCGTTTCATTCACATCATAATTGTAACGTTTTGAAATCTGTTACAAATAGATTATCCGATTTGAATCAGTGCATTGCGATTGATTGATCATATCAATTGATGTTAAAAATGACGTCAATAATACATCCGACGATTGTTGCAGATGTAAACAAACGATATTGGAAAATACAAACGTTCATTTTACAATCATTCTGTTTTTGGACCGCGGCAATATTACTCGTCTTTTGATTTCTTGTACGAATCACGTTAAGTTACTTAATGAGAATCATAAGAAAAATATTATTAAACATTTATAAATCTTCAAACAGAAAAAAAATACTTTTATGTACAACTTTGATATAGGAAAGGACTTCATGTATTGCATGCCCATATGAGTCCAATATGATTGAACTATTTGTTATACATACTTTTGTACATTTGTACCATATTTTGCATTAAATGATTTATGATTATGATTATGTATCATTTTTCGATAAACAAGGCATTCTTTATTCATAAATTTAATATTTTCTTTTATTATACCATACGTATTCTGAATAATTGAGAAATTATGCGGAGTTTTAATTTGTTCACCTTTCATACAACATAAACTCATTGATGTTGATCGGCTGGCTGGTTTTAAACCGTAATGATACCATTACTGGACCACTAATGATGACAATAAAAGTGCTCTAAAATAAAAATATACAGCTAATCTTGCGTAGCGCAAGCATCTGCGGCCTCGCATTTTTGCAAGGATACTAAAAATACATAGCTCAATCCAGATGGCATTGTAGGATTTGGGTATGAATTTTATTAAGCATTATCGGGCAAATGAAAATATATTCAACAAACAATGTGATAGGACACACAATTGGTTATCAGTGACTCGGGCGGGCTATGTGCGTGGGCACGCTTGGCTCGCAGCCAGGATTTACCTGCCGACCCTTGTACAACGATAAAATCGAAATATTATTTACAACTCTATCCAGCCTGCTCGTAGAGGAACACGCTACTATAATGTACGTATTTATAATGTTTCAATAGAACAATATATTGTATGGAATAATTTCAAATTTTATAAGTTAAAAACGTAACTGGTGAATCGTGGCTGTGTTCTACCTCTTCTACCTACCTCTTTAGGTATTACAGACATGGTGTTACATTACAAGTTACATAATACTGTTAAAATATATGCAAAATAATTATTGACTAAAATATTTTGTTACACGTTATTGAAAGACTATATTCATTTTTATTTAATGGATAACGTTAAATATACCTGTATTAAATGTAAATGTAATA
>DWDU01003730.1:0-11346 GCA_018245575.1 Jemadia suekentonmiller
GTGGGTTTTAATGTAATGCAACGGCGACGCGACGTGGGTAATGAATGTCGGCGTCATGACGCTGACAGTCCCGAGCTGCGCGCGTCCCGCCGCGCCGAGCCCCGCCGCGACCCATGAAGGCGACTCCGCGTTGGAGCGGCACAAAATCGATACAATTATCATGTATTACGTATTGCTGTTATTATTTAATGTACCAACACAGAACGCTTACAATAAAATGTTAATATCCAAAAGTTTACAAATTATGATCGCTTCAAGAATTTGTTTCGTTGATATTGTAGTATTTTTTACACATTCATGACTAAGGTTACAGAATATTTTATTAAATAGTTAATTTTATGATCATCACTACCAAAACTAAAATGAAACTTGGATGGCTTACAGGATGTAATGACAAAACTTGAAATACGAGCTAATTAATTCTTTCTAATAAGGGATTCAGTAATGACCCGAGCCAGAATTCATATATGAAGTAGCGCGACAGGTCTGAGAGGATAGAGACATGTAGCATTCGTTGATCTCTGCCTATTCCTTAAAGGACCTAGCGCGATAGCACAATAGTGACAATAAATAATTTCACTACTGCGTTAGACGACTGGTTGCTAGCGCGACTGCTGATCGAGAGGTACTGGGTTCAATACGGCAGGGTATTATCAGGTTTTTCTAGTATGAACTTCGAGTTTGAATAGTAGCTGCGAGTTTGAATTTGTGCTTGATGTATGGCAATAGACTCACCACCTATTCCATGAGCGACGTTCAACGTGACTGGTGAAACGTGGGAACGACGGGAAGTACACTCCTCTGCCTACCTCTTCTCTAATAGATATTGTTATTTTCGTATGCACTTTTTACACAAATTAGTTCGCAACGATCTACGTAGATAACTGTAGCGTGGAGATTGATAACGTTGCAATATAATCTAAGTGTAATTGACCATGCCCTATATTAGTAGATGGTAGAGATATTTACCGCGTTTATCTTACGAACAGTTAAAGTTTTTGAAGATAACATACACAAGGTTAGGTTAAGAATTTAACGTTTATTTATGGGTTTTTATCTTTGTTTAACATAAAAAATTGGGAAAAAACACGAAATTGGGAACACAAAAGGATGCAATTATTAATTATACGACATATCTAGTTGGATAGGTTTAAGTGAGATTAATAAAATATTTTAACCATGGCCTAGAATTTGGATTATGAGAGGTTGTCACTTGTAAGCATGGGATGAAATACAAATTATCATAATTTAATTTTAAAATCAATAAACTCTTATATTAGTGTAAGGAATTTCCAACCAAACAACCAAATGCAATGTTCAGTCGAATCCTAAACGGTACGTAATTGAACAATTTGCTTCTTTTCGAGTTTTAGCCGAAACCGAAGCAGGATATTCGTTTCGTAGCAGAATATTCGATCCTAATATAAGCGAAATATATCAGTGTACATAGAAAAATAGTTTACTTTTTTTATTCTTGTATAGTCATGGTATGCACCATATTATTTAGAAACGTAAAAATATGACAACTTAAAAAACGTGAAACTGCCTCGTTGGTCGTGTTGGTTGCAAGTGCGACTGCCGATCGGGATGTCCTGGGTTCGATTCCCGGGTTGGGCAGTACAAAATTTTTCTAATTTAGATTTTCTAGTAGTGGCTCGGAGTCTGGATATGTGTCCGGTGTATCGCAACAGGCTTGGCACCTATTCCATAGTGAGACGTAATTGTAACGTGGGAGTGTTCTACATTCCTTTCTCTACCATTTCGGGGATAACAGGCGTGAAATTACGTTTTTTACGTAAAAGTATAAGCGAATGATTGACTAACATGAGAATCGGCCAAAATGAAGTTTCAGACATTTTTGAAACAAATCAAAACTGCTGCTGAAACTGGCTAAAGTCTAACGAAACCACACACACATATTCATATACTTGCTACAGATCATTTCTTTTTTAAACGACTACATTAGATTAAATGTAAAATAGTTGTTTTGACTCTACACATACCTACGCGTAACTAATAGATAAATATGATAGATGAATAGTTGATAAGCTATCAACTAGTACCATGTTTCTTAACTTTTGCATTTCAACATCACGGTGACCGCAAATATGAACTTGCAATAATGTAGGGTGTCACCACCTAATTGTTGGAGGTCATATTAATTCCTTTAATTGACGACTTGAGGAGTAGCAACGACATCGAGTTGTTTACTTCGGAGAATCTTCATACGATTCATCCATTGCAACTGGACATTTTGTGGAAGAAAACTACTTATACAATGAAGTCAAGTCTAATATGTAATATATGTATATTTAATACTAAGTTAACTTTACCTATATTTGGAAAATGACGTTGGTACGGTTTATGAAACAAACGCCTATAATTGAAATCATTTGTAGCTAAATCTAATAACGTCAATTAACATTACATATAAAAGTGTATCATTTCTCTTTCGCTCGATAAAATGAATTCTACTTTAAGTCACAATTTGTGTGACGTTACTCAAATGGCGTTCAATGACTACGCTTAAATGGCACTCCACATCGACTGCAATAAGTTACATTGTCGATTGCAACAAGTTACATTGACTACTAGTCAGTCAGTATGTGACTAGAGAAGTTGTCGAATATAATGGCTAATAGACATTTAGTCTGCAATGGTCCATTGAACGGAAACAGATCATATTGTGCGGGCACTCCTGCGCACAGCGCGTAGCGGGCGGCGGGCGCGGTTGTCTCATCGATCCACGTGAGCCGCCACGCCCTGGGACTGGCTATGAAAAGAAAAATTGATTCACGGGCTCGTATATACAAGTCAGGATATAACTGAATGAACATGAGGTCAATTATTAAGTTCATCGTCATGATTACCAAGCCGTGTATCCAGCAGTGGGAACACTGATTTTCTCACGGAATTAGAAGGGCTAAGGACATAGTTTGCCACGTTGCCCAAGTGCAGTTTTGATACTTCCCGTGAAATTTATAGGCAATGTAGCTAGTCTGGAATTATAAAGCATATCTGCAGAAGCAAAATTTTTCTTATTATTCTTACTATATTCTATTTTAAGTTACAACTAAAATGTAACTATTGTAAAAACACGGTTTGATTGTAACATAGTTTACGTTATTTTAATTGGAACAGAAGGATATGATATGAATTTTACGCCTAGCCGGTGTTGTTTTTTTTAATTTAAAATTGGTTCACAAGAACACTTTTTGTTCATCAAAATGAAGCTACCACGGCTTCGGAAAAGGCCTCGCTATGAAGAATGTTGTACAGTTCATACAGGGAGAAGGTACAAAATACTAACGCTACTCTGTAGAATGTCATAAAACATTATTCGTCTTTCAATATCAATATTGTTTTTCAAAAATTCACAGATGTAGGTAGACGACATGTTTTCATTTGCTCATTACTTCAAGATAACAGTCATACGCCTTCGATTTCCGTTTAAAATTAGAACGTCATCAATAATGTCGGCTTAGCTACATATGTCTGCCGAAAATGATAAGATTTATTCATCGTATTTTCTTAGTATGAATCAGGCGGATCTTCATGACGCATTTATATAGTTACGCTACAAATTTTCTATTTTGTAACACTGTTAGTTTTCCTTACTATGAAATTACAGTGATAATATAAAAAAATACAGGAGTGACGAATGAAGCAGAAGCAATAAACATTCTGCCCATCCTACCTACCTCCTGAACACCTGGCGTTATGGTACAGTAATAACGTTTGTTATATTGGACCAGTTTTAAATTGTGCTTACAGAAATAAGAATGGTTAACTATGCTTCGTCTAAATTTTTGTTTCATTGAATCCCTTAATTAATCAAACCCTTCGCTTTCTGAAAGGGGAGGCCTCTTTGAATATGGAATCGATTAAAAAGTCGATGAAGATTTTGTACTCGTAATTCGAATCACGTGTTGCTTATAATTGATTTTTTTGTAAACTTAATAATAATAATTAGACTTCACAATTTGATTTTGTTAATAATATAGGTATTACCCATCTTCTTGTGATACGTATAATTTTTTGCTATTATTAATGTATTTTGAAATATTATGAGAAGTGATTGGACCATTAAATATCTCTTTTCTTTATCGTTAAATTTAAAATTCGTGTATTATTATCTCCTATTATCATTCTTTTACGTATATAGGTACTGTATATACCAAATTACACTTAAAAGACATATTTATGAGAATATACAATATTATGTTGAAGTATAGAATATACAATAGTAGATTGAAGATATTTTCAGATTGATCAAAGACCCAGTATTGCTTTGGTCTTTGAAATAGACGTTGGATCGTTTAATGTTCAGTATTTGCCTATCATATCATGTGACAACATTTCAACTTTTGAAATGGAACACCTTTACCAAATTTTACCCATCATGGAATGCCTGTTCTTTCCCAGTTAATATGTTCGACGGCAATTAAACAGAATTAAAAAAAAAACATCTATGTATTATTCATAGCAATTGAAATAAACCCAAAAGTTAAAATGTAACAAAGGAAAAGAAAACCTCAATTAATTTATATCATATACATTCTTACAAATGTGTAATGTTTTGAAACATAATGAAGTTCACTTTGTGGAAAACTCTCCGATTGCATGCATATAAACTCACTACGTTTGCTTGAGATTAAATAAATCAAATTTTACCTGAACATTATGTATCCTTTCAGCGTTATCTTAATACAGTCATTATTGAGACAATTCACACTGTGTCACACATCACCAACACACAAATCCACAAGCGAGAGGAGCACTTCCCAAGCGTCTGTAGCAGAACGTACCGGGCCGCAATCAGCGACGGAAAACATTCGTTGAATTGATTCAATTAGTGAGTCGGGCTTCTACTCCCTGTGCCACTGAGCAGACCAACACCCGGCGGACGATTCAGTGATACTGGAGCTGCGGTAATCTTTTATCACCGCTCGTCCCGCATTCACGTACACCTTGTATACATCTAATCACATTGCCTTCTAAGACAAAGACAGAATGAAAGGATCGCTACGTCCAAATATCTAATGATACTTCGATACTGCGTTCCCCTATCTAAATATTCTTATTGGCTGTATTATTTACTCGAGTGCCACATTCGATAAGTGGCCTTTGTTTCAAACAATTTGACGTCGCGATAAGGAATTAATGGTGCGATTAATAATGTGTCGTATTAAGCGATGATAATGACCACATTAGGTAATAGGAAAGTTGTAAGAAAATGTTTGTGTATTGTTGTATTTGTATAGTATCATAACAATATTTTGCGATGAACGCTGGATGTAAGAAGGCCGCCTGACTTGTAGCATCGCGCTCAATTGGCTTCAATTGGATAATAGGCGTATTGGTAGAAATATCGCTTGCATACATAGTACCTACATGTTTCATAAATGCAAAATTTCTTTGGCCATTTCTTAAATTTTTAGTCTTTAGCCACCAACGGAAACGCCGGGAACATAAGTGTATCTGTTTTCTCACAAGTGCTATATTTTATGCAAATAGTTTATTGCTATAACTTACAAATAACATTAAGTAACTTTACAACTATGACAACAAAATTATTTTTTCAAGTACGAACGAATTTTACGATTTCGATCAATCTTGACGAATATGATTCGCACGGCGTTTGTGTAGGTAGTACCTATAAAACTTGTCTTAATTCGTTGAGAATTTTTTTTATAGGTACTATTAAATACTTAAGTCTTATTACAAATGAAATATCTTTCATTGTTTGTGTTATAGGAACCAAATAATGACACTTGTCCGGTATTCAATTTTACTGAAAATGAACTAAAAAAGTTGAAATAACGGAAGCAGGTACGTATGAAAATATAGGGACGACGTCATGTGAGTTCAAGTTCGACGAAGACTGCCCCAGCCCAAGTATGAGATTACTCAATAATAATGAATAACGAAATGTGATCTAAAAACAAAGATAGTGAAAATTTGAGTTAGCATTAAAATTGCCAGTGCTACATTCGAAATTAGCCCTTTAAAATGTTTGGATCACATTACGTCAAACTTTCCAGTGAGGTGATATAAGTATTCCACAGATTCGGTAGTGGAGAGTTAGCGAACCTGACCAGGTTCGCTACTGAGGCGAGGGGCGTGGGTTCGATTTTCACCCACATTTTTGTGATGATTACAAGTATTAGTTCTGTGTCTAGATAAACAAAAAATCTATGTAAGTATATACTTATTTTTAAGTATATAATAAAATGTATGTGGACTGAGATAGAACGAATTGTCATCATCAGCCGTCTGGTTACCTAAACACAAGATTACGTCGGTGGAGATGTCCCAAGATATTATTGTTATTTTAATCATTTTTAACATCATCAGTCTTTTATAGTCCACTGCTTGACATAGGCCTCCCCTGAGGGCCCATAATTCCTATGCTAGGCATAGCCAGACTGCGCCGTACCGCTATCTGCCAACGTGGGGCTAAGTCGCCTTTTACGGCACCTTGTATTCCGCCGCGGAATCGGGGAATATATTCTTACTCCTCCCCATATTATAATATAAGAGCAATCGACAGATTCTTCATGTAGCGGTTAAGAGCTCAGACTAATAAACAGTTATTGACCCGACCGAGACGCCCAGTCAGTCCGGTGGCGTAGATCCATATAACGTACGACCCACAGCGTTCAGCATATGCAGGCATTGGTTTATTGGACACGTTATGACAATGACATTCTAACGTTGTGATGACAAGAATAATGGCGATGAGAGTATTACGAAGCGCTTCTTCTTTTCAAAATTTCAAAGTGATTAACCAAACGAGGTTGAACATCTAAGGTAAAAATATTATAAAACTTGTTATAGTTACGTAACAGAACTTCTTACTCAGTTATTACTGGATGTATTAGATTCTAGCTTTAGTGACTTACTATTTGAAAGCTTATTTACTTACTATTTATGTTTTGATTTTTAAATCAAAACGATTACAAAGGATTTTGAACGGTATTTATTACAATAAAGTCACAGGGCTTCTAAAAAATTTTGAATTATATAAAACTTCATAAGTTTATACCAATTAAAATTTTACTCATACTTACTAAATTTGATATAATAAAACCTGCTATAATAAAACCTGTGCGAATTATGATTTCTAAACGAAAGATAAGTTGAGTTTTGTTATTTGACAACGACAACTAAAGTGACAGTTTATTTGACAGACGACAGTTTTGACGAAGCGTTTGCGGCTTTTTTGCCCGAGTAATAATATTTTGGTGTAAACAATATAAAATTACTTCCCCATGTCTGTCTCGTTGATTTTATAAATGAAGATGAATGCGACTAGTTTATATGTGTCTACATGTAGGTTAATAATATTAGCAGACGCTGGAGACAAAAGTTCTTGGACAGACTTATTTCGATTAGTACCTTATTTACGACAATCTTTGTCTTGTACAGTGTGCGGAAACTTATTGAAGGAACCTTACACACCAACGAATTCGAGGTGCCAACATCATGTATGTAAAAGGTGTAAAGGCGGCAGAAAGAAATTAAAGCCGTCCTGCAACTGGTGCAAAGATTACGAACACTACTCGGAAAATTTACAATTACGCATTCTACTTCAATGTTACAAGAAACTTTGTGAATACTTTATGGGAACAGATGTATATAAGACTTTAGTGGAACAAGATGAGGCGGCGGCGGCCGCGAATGGCGGCACGGTGGCTAGTTCAGGCTTAATAGACTTAATACAAGAAGGAGCTGGGTTTAGTGATGACTACAAGAGTACGGGGGGTCTGTCCAAGTCAGCATACAGCATATTACCATGTGTGTATACAAATTCAGCCTCCACACAGACTCAAGGATCAACATCAAATAGTGGGTTTGACTTGAGATCATCTAGTAAAGATTCACCTAATTCAAGTAGGAATGTTTCAAATGGATCTCCTTTATATTCAGTGATGTATGCAGGGTCTGGTAACAAAATTACAATCAAGAGGAAAGCAATAGATGATTCGGATTCAAACTCTTCAACAGATCTCGCACCACCAGAGAACAAAGTAACCAAAATCAATGTTTCTTTTTGTGATGTGAAAACATTTAAGTGGATTTGTGTGTTAAACTATTGTTCTCTTTTTCAGTGTAATTTAGTAGGATTTAAAAAGCCTTCAAGTCGATCTAGAAGTTCAGCTGGCAATAAAAGAAAAGGCTGTAGATGTGGGAATGCCACAGCGACTCCTGGGAAGTTAACTTGTTGTGGTCAGAGGTGTCCATGCTATGTTGAAAGTAAACCATGCACTGAGTGCAAATGTAAAGGCTGTAGAAACCCGCACAGGGCAGATGGAATGAAGGTACAGTGTTAAATAATAGCTTGTATTTTTACATTTATACTGTGATTCGAAATACCCATATTCTATCTCTAAACTCACTAACTTACTCCATACCAGTAGAGATTTCAAAGTGACATGAAGTATCATAATGACATTTGATTCGTAACTACTGTTCTTGGTAGTGGTCAAATTTGAGTTAAATGTATCAGTGGAAAGTGAACCAAATTAAAACTTAGTGACCGAACATAAATTAACAAATTACATATAGTGATAACCAATTTAAAAGTCTATCACACATAAAGTGTCCACAATAGAAGAGTACTTTATATCTCGGCTTTTACATTATATGTTCAACAATTCTGAATTGCATAAAAACTGATTTTCGAAAACTTTGGTAATGTATCTATAACTGCATATATTTTTATGAAATACTTATTCAAGAAATTTTTAGTACAATGTTTATACATTGTTTCAGTAAACAAAGACAGCAAGTTAGTTATGATGGATACTTTATGTACAATAGTTTTTGTAAATGTATATGAGTGGAAACTTGACTGCCTGGTTGCAAGCTTGACTGCTGATTGAGAGGTCCTCGGTTCAAATCCCAGATTAGATACCATTGTATTTTTCTAACTGAAATAGTGACTTAGAGTCTTTTGATATGTATGGAGTACCTTATTCTTTGGTAGTATATATGACATAACAGGTGAATTGTGGGTGTGCAGTACACTCTCCGTCCATCAACAAACCGTTAATGAAATCTTAGTACATCACAAAATGTCACCTGATTTAATACTTTTGCATTGAATTATAAAACAATGATTTGGTTTCAAAAGTTAAATGTATTCAACTGGTATAATTTCAGGTCCGACCACACATACCCCAATTGGATAATATACAGATAACAATAAATTCAAATCCAGATAGTTCTCCCTCATGTTCTGGTTCTGTGGACAGTCTCGACAGTGACTCTCTCGCTATAGAAGAAGCTCTTTGTTATGCCACTGCTGATCTCAAAACCTCAAATATCAAAGGTACATATGGTAAACATTCATTTGACATATTTTTTCATTTTGTTGTAAATTTTTTAAATTAATACCGATATTATATTTATCCTTCTGATCAGTCATTGTGGTGACTTAGTATATTGCAACTTATAGCACCTACAAGCTTAAGTATTTGAACACCAAAGGTATATTTTTTTTAATATATATGATGAATAAATGTTAAATAATTATGTTTTCAAATCATTGCCAGTGTGAGTTTGGAAGATTCAACCAATTATAATATATATATTGTCATATAAATGAACTTATTTACTCAGAAATTTGAAAGCTGAAATAGTGAACTGTTAAAAGAAATATAAGCATAAAAATATCAGTGCATAAATATTACTTAATCTAGATCCTGATAAAATCGAAACGAATGAAGTTCCAGTATAGCACTGCATACTAAAGACTTACTATACTTTAGTAAAACTCCCAGTATTTAACTTTTTATTGTTAGCAAACATTCAAATTGTCAAACTTTTCTGTATTTCATTGATTTTTTAAATTTGAAACTATTTGAGTCCATGAACATTTTCAATGTAATAATAGTTGTAGCATAGGCTACATTATTATGTGTTATTGGAGGAAGTTATTTTAAATTAGGAAGAACTAATACATTGGACCATTAATAGTAAACATTTAAATATTGTGTTTTTTTGTAGGAGTTATAAAAACACATATCATATGGAAATATTGATATCAATGTTATACATTTCAGTATATACAAGTCAATTACAAGATGTATCACCATCATTGCCGGCCACTATATTGATGGATGAGGAAATACCGGTCTCGCCCGATGATGACACAAGTTCACCCCAGGATTATGCGGTGTGTTCTCCCAGAGATGCCAATGACCACGACACGGAATCTCCACACTCAGAATGCACGCAAGACTTGACGAGCGACATTGAAGTGGATGTATGACATTCGGTCATTGTTGCTACCAAGTAGTTGGTCACTGTACACACTCGGCAATACACCACAAGACTTTGTCTCTAAACAGTTATCACAATGGTGGTGTTGCTAGTCACATGTGAATTGGTTTTCTATTATTTTAAGAGATATGTAATATATTGCAACTTAATTAGATGTTTGTAATTTAATTGTAACATATAATTTTAGTTCTGTTGAAACCCATAATGCCTTTTGAAAGTAATATGTGCGGATGAATGGATGTATAGTTAACAATTTTATAATATGATGTTTTAATGTTATCTGTAATTGAAAACTGCAATATTTTTTACAATTAAATAAAACAACATATAAGTTTTTATAATTATTAATGGGTTTGAAATGCTAGAGATAATTTCATTGTCAGCCACATACTAAATATATTGTGATGCATGTTTGTATGCATTCTTTCTAAACTGCAAAAGCAGATGCAGTCGGACAATATTTTATGTACTTAGTCAAAAATACAATAGTTGCTTTTATCAGAAATATAAAAGCAATAAATGTTTCATTTAGTGCTGACTTGTTTGTGCAATTGATGAATATATTAATTATCTTTATCAGCATTGAATTTGAGTATTGAATTAGGTTAATGAGGAGGATATGCATTTTCAAAAAATTAAATTAAAAGATGTATTAGGAATACAAAATCAAATTAACTTTATTAATTACTTAAAATACATGTTGTTCACTAGTACCATATACTTAA
Organism: Jemadia suekentonmiller; assembly: GCA_018245575.1. Taxonomy (NCBI): domain Eukaryota; kingdom Metazoa; phylum Arthropoda; class Insecta; order Lepidoptera; family Hesperiidae; genus Jemadia; species Jemadia suekentonmiller. The sequence goes on from DWDU01003730.1 coordinate 11,016, forward strand.
TTTTTTTGTTATTATTAATAAAAATATCCCTCATAACTTGTATATATATAATATTACATTAAAACAAATGTATTACAATAAGAACAATTTATTTATCAACTATCAAGTTATTTGCTGTCAACTGCACCATCAATGTGTTGTGTAAATATCTAATTGGTGTATATTGTCCTCAATTATTTTGTACATATGTAATTAAACCTTCGAACTTCCGTTAGTATGTTAGTGTTAGTGATCAGACAATATGATAGTAATGATGAATGTGTGAACATTTTTCCATACATACATCAAAATTGTCGGACATCCAAATATAGTTTTATATAGAAATTATTCT
>DWDU01003731.1:0-11346 GCA_018245575.1 Jemadia suekentonmiller
TTTACGTCCCACTATGGAATAGGTGGTGAGCCTATTGCCATACACCGGGCATATATCCTGACTCCGAGCCACTACTAGAAAATCTAAATTAGAAAAACCCAGTGGTGCCCGACCCGGGATTTTAACCCGGGACCTCCCGATCGGCAGTCGCGCTTGCAACCAACACGACCGACGAGGCAGTCAAACAATAATGATTAATAATATAACAACATAAATGATTAATAAAATAAGTCAAATAACAATATTGATTAATAATATAAATGTTACATTTAACCATATGCCCATATTCTAGTAATTTAAAACGGGTTCGTGCGAGGAGAGGTTCAAACGTTTCGGTAGGGGATAGAGGTGCTCGCTTTGCCATCATAAGAATTAATCGCTCACAATAAAGATATACATAATACATAACAAAATTCGCCCCTATTACGTCTTTCATTCAAAAGGAATCTGCCAAGACATAAACAATCCAGAAAAGAAAGCCGCAAATGTGGAAATAAAATGTTTTGTAGCTGTGATGAAGTTACTGGCTAATCGAATAAAATCAGTTGAAATCGTCAGTTAAATGGAAACGGTGTAACGATGATTTTTAAATAGATGGGGCTCAATACTCAATTATATTTAAACATGGCCAACAGTCGATTGAAGATGATACCACCATTTTCAAGTCACCATAGAATCAACAATTTTGAACACCATGAAAAACTTAATATAATGTTCTAAAAATTATCTAATTCTCGAAAAAACTATTATGTATAGTACCTTCATGTCTTTTTAGGCATGAAAAAGGTACCCAGAGAATGATGTCCGCATTTCCACGTCAATTACGATATAGGTAAAGCATGAACGGTAAGTTTAGGCATGAAATATGGGTTTATTGCTTCAAGCCTGAGTGAAGACAGCAGTCCATTCAGTGGAATGAGAAAATGTAGCAACGAGCTGTAAGAGACGATAGTGCTGCCATCTAAGCGATAGTGTTGCCACCTGGGAGAGCGAGTTATCATTCGTTGAATAATATTATGCGACTACGCACATTAAAGAATGCTCAAGTATGTATATATATTAGTTTATATAAATCAGTAACATAATATAACGTCAGATATTACAATCGGCTAAGAAGTTGCCCACTGGTCAGTGGGATTGAAGAAGCACTGGTCTTTAAAACAGGTTAAAGGAAGCCGTCTGGGAGAAATGACCTGGCAAATTGTTCTGGATGGTGTTGCTTTTGCAAGATGTCGCATGCTTTCCGAATGGCGAGTTGGTTACGGCCGCTTCAATTGTTTGATCCATCCTATAGTTTAGAATTGGCTCCTAGCGATTAATTCCTAAGCTAAAAATGAACAGTATACGAATAAAATTCATCAACGTTAGTGAGATTCATTGGGCTACAGCGCAATCCAATTTAAATAGTAAAGACAAAATAGTTTCGACAATTTCGAAAGCCCAGCAAAATTATTTTCAATTAATATTGGAGAATCTTTGTAGGCCCAGGTTCCTTGCGGAGTAGGTAGAGATCATTGAGTGCCAAGTATCTCTATTCTTAGTCCTTTTATCGTACAACGATATGGGAACTATATGCGATAGTATGTCTAATTAAGAACATACATATACTGTCCTATCTAATCCTTTCACCACGATGGCTGATCAATAATGATCAGCTATCGACTCGACGAACATAGTTTAATCTTGGTCTCTCACGGAAATATATTGATTTGAATTAAACGGCCAACGGAAGTAAAGTAGGCAAGATAGTGAAATGAAAAAATGTAAACTCTGCATTAAGAAAACGTTTGAGCCTCCCCCTGCATAGTTTGTCCATGTAGTTCGATTATAATACTATACTTAATTTTAAACTTAATTTTATAATAACATCTACAATATGGACAGTATATATTAAGTACACGGTGCGTAAAAAGATTGAGCGATAACACAGAAATGATCAAAACATAACATCACGCCTGTATTTCCTTGTAGGAGTGGGCAGGGGAGTGTTGTACACTCCAATTATTCATCTGTTACGGTATACGTCACCGCTATGGCACACGGGGTGAGCGTAATGCCCCACACCGGACACAAATCCTCCAACACCCTACTGAGAATTTCGTAATTAGAAAAACCCAGTAACACTTAGCCAAACCGGGGAATCGTACCCAGGATCTCTTGGTCAGCAGTTGCGCTTGCACCCAATCGAGCAACGGGGCAATCAAATAAACAATCAAAAACAAGAAATATTAATAAGTGTACAAAAATTTTCACACTATTCTATTTAAGGCTTTGCAATGTGGCAATACGAATGGTTAGAATGTATCCGTGAGGGTGGCATACGGCGCGCACGCCCACGTTAAAGACGCTTCTAATAAATTTAACATACAATGCCTGTAACTGGCCACTGTCAAAAAATACACTCAGCTTTTAATAAGGACAAATTGAAAATTGTTATTGTTACTAACTGATAAAAATTTAAAGCTAACATTTCTAACAACAAGTATCCCACCGAGCACTATGTTAGACGCTGAACAAGTTGCGTGGTTAGAAGAGGAGGACGAAGGAAGGATAGTGAGAAAATGAACGGATACATTAATTAAGAATTTATGAATGAATAAGCAAACGAACGATGGAATAAATAAAAAATGAATGAATCAATGAACACATTTTTAGCATTGGCAATAATTTTCTAGCCCTATAAAAAAAATTCAATTTATAAACTTGGATATTTATGATTAAACAAAGCCTGGAACGATCAATTGATAAGTACTTCTTAACAGACCAAAAGTAGGGTATCGTGATGAGCTAGGCACAGGCTGTTGAATTACGATTACATCAGATTCACCAATACTAAAGATATCATCTTTTAATCCCCAGAAAGACAGCATGAATAATCTACCTTTTGAGAAACAAATTCCTGAATAATACTCATTCAGTTGATGAACGTTCAAACTCGATAGCAACAGACTCGAGGCTCGACTTAGCGGACTCCCATTTCGGTGATTCTGAGCACAATGATTCAGAAATTGTAGATTCCATGTCTAAAGTTGCCGATACAGACGTTTTCAGTTTGGTGTCTAAAGGCGCTAATGGAGGAGATTCAGAATGTTTGGATTTTGAATCTAAGCCTGAGGATTCAGAAACTGTTGTTTTCGTGTCTAATTGAGCAGATTCAGAGATGATTGGTTGTAAGTTTAAAGCGGCACAGTCGGGAGCTGTGGGTTTAAAGTCAAAAATTGTAGAATCAGAAATTGTAGACTTGTTTAAATTCAAATGTTGAGATTTTGAGCCGATGTTTGAGGATTCGGTGTTCAAACATGTTGAAGCTAATGATGTAGTTTCTATCTCTGAAGATTTTGACGGCAAAGTTGTCGTATTGTCAGTATTCAATGAAGTTTTAGATAGTGTGTCGGATTTTTCGAGATTCGGTATGAGCAAATGTGTGAAATTGAATTCAGTTACTTGGTTTGTTGATTTACATGTCTCAGATTCAGCTGTTTCAATGTTTGATTTAGTAACATTATGTGCGAATATTGTGGATTTTAACTTAGAATCGCACTCTTCTGATTTGGATAGTTCATTTTTAAAAGGATCGGTTGTAATCGAAGATGTCGAAGCTCCGATTTCAAAATTTGGAATGTTTGAGATTGGAATAAAAGACTCAAAAGCAGGATATTTAGTAACACCGGGTTCAAAAGTGGGCGTCTTTGACATGAAATTATTAGATGGCACTATTGTAGACTTAGCGGTGACATCTATGTTCTCAGAATTAATGTCCTCTACGTTGGAATTGTCGGGTTTAATAATCGAAGATTTTACGTTAGAAGCTCCAAGATTGAACAGTGATTCACGTGCACTTGAAGTACTAGGTCCAAATAAAGTAAATTTAAATTTTTTTTGGTCTAAATTCGTAGTCTTTGAATTAAAATTATTAAACCCGAATAATGTGGACTTAGAAGTTACATTGATACTTTCGGAGTTTGACTCTTCGGATTTACTATTATTTGCCATAAAAACAAGTTTCGCGGTCGAGCCTACATTTCCAAATAATGAATTCGTTTTTTCGGGTTTTTTGTCGGTAGTAGTACTAAATTCAATAGTAGTAGACTTAGAAGTTCCCGGTTCAAAATTCACTGCGATGGATTTAAAAACATTCGGTTCCAATACTTTGTGTTGGGCGGTTTCATTACAATGACCAGAATTGATCGCTTTGGATTTGTAATCCCCAGATTCTATAACCGTTGCTACTGCATTGGAATCATTAAAACTCGAAACGGGAGATTCTGATTTGCGTTTTTCAGATGCATGCATAAAAATAGAATCATGGGGTTCATCACCAGTGTTAGTCGCTTTATCTACTCCTTTTTTGAATGAGAAAGCCCAAGTATTTTTATTTTTATAGTTAGTCCAAGGGTTAAATGTCGCTGTCCAATTCCAAAAAGGCTCGTGTCCAGTTAATTTCTCTTTTTTCAGAACTAAAGGTTGCGGATTGTTCGTGCTAGTTTGAATTTCAGAGTATCTCGGTACATAATTGATTATGTTTATAGTTTTTCCACTCTCTTCAATAATTTTAGAAGTGGTTGAATTAGACGTATTCAACACATTCAATGTTTCTTTTCCACCCACTCTATCAGTATTAAAATTAACGGTGTCAACATTTGGGGCGCATGGTACATTGTTATGGATGTTAATGCTGAAAAAGTTTTTTTTATCATCTACATTGTCGTTACGATCAGTACAGACGTTTCTAATGTTATTATTATTAGATGTGTTATGAGCTGAGCATGGGGCATGATGACAGTGATTACAGAAAAGACGCAGATTTCTTAACACAAATTGTCCATTATTATGACATCCGTGAAAACCACATTGATTCATATTTGTACAATTAAAGGTGGAGTGAAGACAAGAAATATTGTTAACATGATCACATACAAAGCCTTGGAGACTAGCACATGACATTGTAGGAGTGTGATTTGGAAAATTCATATCATGTATAGGATGGGAACACAGTGTCCTATTCAGACCGCAGTTATGAGCTGTACATTGTAGGTTATGTGAGCATATTGCGCGGTTTCTATACATACATTCGTGTATTGGTGTTGAATTGTTACGCTCAAATGGAGAGTTTATAGTAAAATGATTAGTACCAGTGTTCATAGGTTGAAATAGTGCAGTATTTCTGTCTACACATTGACCATTAGCTACCTTTCGGCTGGCATCGCGACCATTGGGACCACTGGGACCATTGGGAAAGCTCAGAGTACGTCCAAATGTCAGACCTGTGTTCTCATCAGCTCGGTTCTTACATTCCACATTACAAGTTTTGAACAATTGCTCCCATTTCGGCTTCTTACGATCTTTGGAATGTTTCTTATATTCAAATCGGTATTGTGGTGTATTTTGATCACTTTTATTGATTGTAAAAGATTTTTTTTCTGTGCTATGAAATACGCTAGTATTTTCAACAGTCCCAACAGCTTGGCCGGTATTGTGGTCAGTAGTAATGTTGCTATCTACACTTTTATTGTTATTATTATTTGCGGTTCCAAATAGAGGTCCAGACGATGTTCTATACTGTAAAGTATTAGTATGTCCTTTGTCTTGTGCCCGCGGTGCGTAGTTATATATATTGATTGCGCACTCACTGGTCTGCCCGAAGCCGCCGGTGTTGCCCAGGCTGCCGCCGCCGAAGAGGCTCGGAGCGCTGGTTGTTGCTGGCTGCCCGAATGCTGGAATAATTAAATATTTACATAACTGAAATTATGCAGATGCAATCGTTCATTAGCGTTTCTTAGATTTTTAGAAGTATTCACGTACAATTGCAAGTATAAGTATGTATGTATATATAAATAGGAAAACAGAAATATATAAACTATACATGTGCTCAGTATGTCGTTGGTTACGATATTATAATTTCCACCCATTTTTGCTTCAGATGACCACATGTGACTTTACCTTACTGTTATATATATTATTAGTTTATATAGAGTCTTTTTTTTATTTTTTTTTATTTTTTATTAGGTAAGATGGGCTGCAAGCATGCATGCTCCTCCTATTGTAAAAAATGCCACCTCTTTTCCAGCCACTTTGATGCATGCACAGTCAAATAAGGATGAATACGTGGGAAAAGGCAAAAGATACTCACTGGTGCCTCCAAAGAGTGGTTTGTTCTCGGTCGGCTGCTGGAACCCACCAAACATGCCACCGCTGGAGCCCTTGCGTCCAGCGGTGTAGTCCTCGAGCCTCAGCTCCTCGAGGGACTTGTTTTCGTACTCCTACAAAAATGGTTCGTATTAATGCATGTAGTTCTTTTACATTACAAAGATCAGACTGGCAGCTTAATATGAAAGGTCTGATGGCATTTACTACCAGTCTACCCATGGTGTTGTCAAGAATATGCAGTAGACACAACAAAGCAATCCGTAATTCATGATAGGTTGTTAACATAAATGATGTAACATGGAGGCCCGCAGTCCTCACTCTGCTACTTAGTGACTGTCACACTTTGTATTTGACCAAGAAACATCAGAATATCCACTTGACCCTTCCACTGCTATTATCACCAGTGTACATCTGCATTATAATTACTATTGGATATACGTTTGTTTGAAATATTAATAGACATATTCCCAAAGCCATGAAAATTGTCAAGGAAGGCACAGTCCATTGGAGCCAACAAAACGGCAACTGGGCCGGTACTGATAATATCCATCGGCAACTGCCAGTTCTGAATATACATATTATCAAACCATGTCTTTTCCAAGGTGGGTAACCATTATTGAACATCAGGTGTATTAAAGAATCTATTTATTTATCTGGTTGATGAAAATTATATAAATAAAATAAAATGTACCAACCTTCATGCAAGTAATGCAGTGATGCTTTATGTTGATAGACTGTGATGTGCCACCCTTGACAACCACATCGGTGCCAACTACTGGATTGTACTTCGCGTGGCCAGTGCCTGTAGCAGCTTGCTGGCCAAACGCAGCTATTGAGGAAACAAATTTATTCGCAGGTGGCAAATAATATACAAATTAATATTTATTATAGTTGCTATGTATACATTGGTAAACTATCTATGGATATTGTCATTTATTTTAGTTGCCACTTATACTTATATAAACAAATATCACTATTTATTTTATTTGTAATCAATGCATATTAAGGGTTATTAAAGGGGTATTAAGGGTTGACTAGTAGAGAATCCCACTAGGCATTAAGTCCGCTCTTTGAATTGCCTGTTAATGGTGTACAATAAAGAATAAATAAATTAATTAATTAACATCTATTTATTCAAAAGTTTCACCAATACAGAATAAAGATAATCCTAGTAGAAAACACTAAGTATAAAGCTGCACATCCACAATTACAGGTGAATATGGCATTACAATGTAAACACTGAGAATTAAATAAGACAAATAGTTTAACTGAGATACTCATATATACACTTGAGTCAATTGCAACTGTATAATGGAATTTCCACAAACAATTAATATATACCTGGCTGATATTAAAACACAGACAACAAGCGGTCTCAAGTTTTTATTGAAGTGTTCACTCTTACAAGCATTATATGTTTCATGTGGAGTTGTTGAATTGATTACTTACAGCCAGAGCTGGAGAAGAGACCACCACCGCCCATCGTGTTGCTCTGTTGTCCAAACAGCCCAGTGCTGGTGGAAGGTGTGGAGCCAAATAGGCCACCAGTACTTCCCGCAGTTGACGTGCTACTGAAGCCAAAACCTGGAAAACGATAATCCAATACAATCGCAATTTACAACAACTTCAGTGTTCGTCTGGACGTAAAAGGGTATGAACCATAACAAAGTCCACAATACACAACACTAAGACCATACTTGTCCCCGAGCAAACTTGTAACCAATTGATAGGTACATATTACCATTTAAAATTTTCAATATCGTGACATTTCCAGTAAGGCAACGGCGGCCCTGAAACAATTCTAAAAATAACCACCCACCAGCCGGTTTCGCAGCGAATGTGTTAGCATTCTGATTAGCTCCAAACAATCCTCCAGAATTGCTGGTGTTGAAGAGCCCGCCGGACGTGTTCCCGCCGAAGCTGAAGCTGTTCGACGCACCGAAGGCTGGCGTCGGGGCGGAGGCGGTCGTCGATCCGAAGAGGCCGCTCGACGTGCTCGAAGAGCCAAACAGACCTGAGCAATTGAATCATCTCTTACATTTATATTGTATGTACAATGTACATATTATGGGAAGTAAATTACAAATGAATGTAGTAACAGTCAGTATTGTATTAATACATATTATATTGCAATTTACAACAAGTATTACAGTTTATATCATCTTTGTAAATTAAAGAACTACACAGGTACAATAGAAGATGAACATTGATGTGATTTATTGATTTGAAAATAAATAAAACAAAGGACGTAAATAGGGCAGCATGATTCATCTATTTTTTATAATCAACTAGGTACTTTATTATAATTGACTTCTGTGCAAGCAAGGCCACAAAAAACAAGTCATTAATAAAACGTTGTAGTCTCATACCACCTCCGGTGGCTGGCTGTGCGGATGTGCTGGCACCGAAGGCGGTCGGCGCGCCGAAGGTGCTGGTGCCTGTGGCTGGCTTGAAGCTGCCGAATGGAGACGACGTGCTCGCGCCGGAATTAAACGCCCCTGCGTGACATCAGCGTATGAATAAGTAACAAATGCTAATATTTTCCACTTTTATATTCACTACTGTTTTGAAACCACAATAATCTGTAAACATGGCTCGATACAGAAGCATTGAATAACAACTATGGCAATTTACATGTTCGATGGTCTCGTAGTGACTGGAAGTAGATAATAAGTTGGAGATTCTGGCATGTCAATGCAATCGGTGTTTATTTTATATGAAGAACAAAATCAAGTTCAATATGAACAAACTCACCAAAAGCTGTGCTGTTCGTCCCAAAAGTTTGTTTCTGGAACATGTTGATGGTTGCTCCTCAATGAACAATGTGTGATGCTGAATTAACTTGTGACCCCAAAGCACTATCAGATAGTGGCTTCGGCCATGTCCCTGAAATTAATTCAAAATATATCATTTTTATATAGAACTCAAAAGTAAACTTCGTATTATCACATCCCAGAACAATATATAGAAATAAATTGATCATCCATATCTTATAATACTTGATACACTACTTGAAAGTTAAGTCTATCACGCTTGTAATCCTCGAAGAGGTAGGCAGAGGAGTGTACAATACTCTTATTCCAGTTATGTTTATGTTCCACTATGGGAGGTGACCCTATTGCCATACAGTTGGCACAAATATGAAATTCTTTTTATTATATCGTTTTCCTTATGAGTCATAGTTCTAATTTTTTTCTACATGTCATGCAACAGAAAATATTTTTATGGATTATATTATTGTATTGTATTATAGTGTATTATATTGTACTGTATTGTATTGTACTGTATTGTATTGTACTGTATTATATTGCCCTGTATCATATACAATTATATTGTATGTATGCAATAGTATTGCATGCAACCAGGTGGTGTCGATGTGCCAAGCCAAAAAGTAAGATATGTTGCTTCTCTATTAAGTTAGTCACATTGTTTACAATCACCACTATAATTGAGTCTAAGAGTGAGAAAGCCAGAAAATAAGGGGAAAACACTAGAGACTGAGCAAATGCCCAAAGTATTGATGTAGATTTAAGTTTACACCAAATAAAATAAAATTACTGTTTATAAACTTACTGTTTATCATGTACACAGATTTTAAATATATGTTTAAAGATCATTTTCTGACACCATCTGTGTTGTACCTGAGACATGACAAGAATCTTAAAACTTTTACAATCTAATCCACTAGATAATTCTGAAAATGTCCAATTTCACAATTGTGACCTCACATTTGTTTGTGCCATTTTTTGAGCAGATAAATTATAATAATACATATATATATTCATTTACATATAAGTGAGATATGTACTGTTTATACTATTTTTGTTTAAATGATGACTTATATACAGGTAAACTGAGCTTTTCATACAGTTGAAGTCCATAAATAAGCCACATCAACACATTGCACAATGTTTACTAAACAATGTAAGGCTGTTTCCATACTCTTGAATTTTGTCATATTTTCTTCACCATGTTTTTCATAATTTATCTATTATGTTGTATATTTAGTAAGTGTGTAAAACATCGAACTTAAATAAGATTCTTGAAGAAATAAAGTGTTGACTATAATATTTTTATGCCTATTAGTTTAAGATATGTGTAAAATATACAAACACAGCATGGTAACAGCCTTATGTATGTTAATGGCGCAATAGAAATTTTGTTTTAACCACTTACTGTATAATTAATATATTGAAGTAAGGCTTGAAAACGGGCAAATATGAATCATGAAGAAATATTTTCTGATACTCGAGTCAAAAACGGGTATATAATATTTTTTTTCTTTCCGTTAGGATCAACATTAGTACTGCTTACCATTCACGGTTATATTCAAATATGTAATATAATACTAGATGCTACTAAAAGAATTTTTCATTAAAACTTGTTTTGTTACCAGATCCGAATGTAAAAAATATTGACATTTTGAACTGCCAAATTGCATTACCAGTTGACTTCATTTATATCATATCGCAATGTATTAGATATTTCATGTTCCTAATACTATTATAAATCATAGAGAATAAAATAAATTCAGTACACTTCCAATAAAATAATATTCCGATTGTTGTTTTGCCGCCTTAAAGCGGTTACAAGTAAAACCTTAGAGCATATAGGTTAGCATAACATCGCAGTAGGAGGTACTTATGAAAATATAACAACCAAGTAACTTACCACAAAATAGATGGCCAAAAATAACAAGCACAGACACAGTTATTCCTTTTAACGTGAGATAACAATAAAAAAGCACAGTATTATAATTTGTGGTACTTTTTACGAATCGTCCAACTCTCAAAACTCAGGAGGTGAGGAGCGGGAGGGAGAGGTTGAACGATGTATCGCAACAATTGTTGCCAGCTTATATTTTTGGGATTCATATAAAAAATTGTAATTTCTTAAGTTCTGTACAAATTTTAATAAAATAATATATTGTTTAAGCAATTATAGCTTCTCTATTCATTGATGAATTATGTAACGAAATAGTAATTTCCTGTTTTTGGATTTTGATGACTAAAGTTTGGTTTCATACTGGTAATTTTAAAGTACGTGCCTATGAGAAACACAACTCAAAAAATATTTTACATTCAAAAGAGAGACTATTTTTATGTATATAATGAAACAATAAATATCTAAATAAGTAGTATCATTTTCTTAGTTAGACAGTAATAATTTGTAGATAAATAGACCGACCTTCTTTTATTT
>DWDU01003732.1:0-11344 GCA_018245575.1 Jemadia suekentonmiller
AACTGGTGAAACGTGGGAATGTTCTACATTCCTCTGCCTACCTCTTCGGGGATTACAGGCGTGATGTTACGTTTTACAAATATTATACCTACTGTAATATATCCCAATACTACGTGTAACATCTCCGAATGAGTTAAATATCTTCTTAAACTACATCCCTCTGCAGCTATGAATGTTGATATAAAGTAACATCACGCCTGTAATCTCCCAAGAGGCAGCCAGAGGACAGTGCACCACCCTGTTTCACTATGAGTTATCACGTTCCAAGGTTGATATAGTTTCTACATATAACCACATCGCCAATTTCCACCCTGTATATAGCCTAGCATTTGTGACATATTATTAAATTTAGAGACTTTAAACTGTATCGTAATTAAGTTGTAACATAATTTCTTATTTGATCGTATCCGCTCTATTCTAGATATTATCTGAGCAGTTTCCTTCAGCATCAGTTGTTCGAGTCCCTGTGCAAGGCGGCGGTGTACGGCCGACGGAATGTCAAGGAGCCGGTGCCCAGCTCTATATTGATACATCGTTGTGACATATATGGATCGAAAACTGCGGGGAAGCTGTTAAGGTAATAAAGTATTAAAAAACCTATTTTCGTAACGTATGGCTATCGAAATTATTTTGGAAAATGTCGAATTCACGTCGAATGAAGACATTAAGTTCGAATTGAGAAGTACATATCATTTAAACCTGAATAAAACATTGTATTTTCTAATTGTTTAAATTAAGACATTATAAATTAGTTACGTTTTATTTAAATTTATGACAGTAATATTGAAAATATTTGATTTTCCCTTTCTAATGTGTTATTATGGATAATCAGTTTGTAAGGTGCTAAAAAAATCTGTTCTTAGAACGCTTCCAAGTCGTGATACAACTAGCGACATCTCTTATCAGATGGCGGAAACTTTAATGGAACAAAATAATAATTGAATTTTTTCTTCCAGGGACATAATGTCACGCGGCGATTCGGAATCTATAGGCGATATACTGGAAGCGACAATCGGCACCAGCAACATCTCCGCTGCAGCCCTGGAACGCTATTACCGGCCCCTGACGCAACTGTTGCAACGATTGGTAGCTAAATACAGAATCCCTCTTGGCTGGTAGGCAGGTATTGCCATGTTGCTGTCTAAATTCCCGCTTTCATACATTAAAATTTGATTATACAAATGCGAGACTTAGTTATAAGGGAGAATTTTGCGTTACGAATTATTTTAGTCTATTAATGTAGGAAATAATATAAATGGGCATTTATCTTTGCAAAGGTTTTGGTCAATGATGTCGTAATGAGTATTTTATTACTATGAAAATATTTTCAGTGACATTCATCTTCTACGGATTTTTTCTAACCATCAATTAGTTTTTAAAAATTCTTTAATATACATAAGCTACCCTTATTGACATTACTCTCCCTTTCCAACTGTATCCAGTGCTATCGTCCACGGGTCAGTACACCACCTGGTATTGGTACTACCTGTGTTCTTTTATTTTATTTTGCATCTGTATCTCTTGGTTGTCTTATCTCGTTTGAAAAAAAACTTTCAAATTTATCTTTTTAATAAAAACAAATGGGGCTAGTTTCATTCGTTAATTTTTGTTCGAAATAAGAATACCATACGGCACTGCCTTAATGTAGTTTGAATGTTGCTTTATGAACGTTATGTTTTACATATTTATATTATATGTATCTTATATAATGTTGAAATGTACGAATAGAAGTTGAGAAAATCTATGACATCTAAATGTATGTTATGACGATTACGAATTTTAAATTAATTAAAATGATAAAAATATGAAATTGTGCTTTTCTTCATATATATGCCAAGTACATAAATAAAGGAAAACCCAGAAATTCTATTAAGTAATTTTTTTTGATAGCTTTCTAGGAAAAGCCTTCGGAAAAAACAATGAAAGAAGTGTGTTTATCTGAATAAAAATATACGTAGTTGGTCTGAAATTGCTGTTTTTATAATATCATCAAAAAAATTGTACCTGCCGCATTAAATGAATGTACAATATCATGATCCGGTTAATAAGAAGAATATGTTTGGTAGCTGTTAACGAGTGCCAAAATGTACACTGGCGTTTGGCCAGCGTGGCCGACCATAGATTATAGATCATAGATCCTCGCTGTGGGAGAAGGGGTGCGTTCGGCAGTCATGGAGCGATGAAAAGGCGATGTGGACGGTGATCATATTAAAAAGGTTGGGATGATTTCGCGATGTAATAAAACCATATATATAAATTAACAATAAATACACTTTATTAACTTAGCCTCATTAAATAGTGCGCCTTAAAACATAAGTATTTGTGTTCGGTATAATAAAAATATTATTGAACACAATTTACAATTGATATAAATTTAATATCAATTCGGTTCTTTGTTTCTAAGACGAATCGGAATCGGTTTTTTATGATGTGACATGGTAATGAGTTGACAGTGAATGACGTGTAACACTGTAACAAAATATGAATGATATGGTACAATAAATATAGAATGATATGGTACAACACTAATTGTTTCCTGTTAGAATCGTTTTAAAATAAATATGTAGTAGAGAAGAAATATCAGCGATTAAAATGAAATTTACATGCTGGTCGTTTATAAATATATAATATGTTTTTGTTCAACTTTTATATTATTATTTACAATTAAAATTATTATTTACAAAATGCTTTAGGCACTTATGAATATTTTTTTACAATATTGCAATTCTAGCAAGTATTCATCTTCCTTTTTTTTCTTTACTATATTTTTTACAGTATCACATTTTTATTAAAAGAGTATATAAAGGTATGAAAATATCATTAATAAAACGTTGCAATTGTACAACTTTTAAAAAATCCCTTCTTACCAATAAATTAAAAGCTTACAAAATATAAATTAATTTGTGTAATTTAATAAATAGTAATTTTTGTATCTATTTAAATTAATAAGGTAACCTACTTCTTGGCTTTTTATTTTATTGTTCTGTGTCATCAGTATCGGTTAGCATAATATGATTAAAAATATATGTTTTACATTTACAGGTATTTAGGTATAACTACTAATTTCTTAACATTGTCATTCGTAAGCATTGGTCTAAATTCCTATGAAATCGATTCATATATTGCTTCCATACTACGAACTGTAATTTTTGGACTATAATTTTAATATATTTTAGTCTAATTTAGTAGCACAATTTTATCGATGCTTTGTCATACGAAATATTCTCAAATAACATAAAACATTATGAAGCTTTCAAAATGTGCACTACTTTTTAATTGTTGCTGTTAGGATTTATTTTACGTAAATAATGAGCTGACAAATTCTTACTTTTTTTAAAAGGCTCAGAAACTAGGAATAACAAATATAGTAAATCTTTGTGTTATTAACTTTGAGAATGGCAACCTCGCTCTTGCGTTCTATCTAACGTCAAATTCGTTTTAAAGTTATTCGTCCTTAAAAAAACCTTCACTTAAACATCGTAGCATCTTTTGCCTGAACAATAAATATATCGTCGCCTTAGTTCTAATAACCTCAGTTTTTGGTATTATTCACTTCTACTAGATTGGTATGCGCATATTCTTTATTTAATTTCAGTTAATACCATACCCCTTGTGTTACTGTCTAATTTATATTCAACATTATTACAAGAAGCATAAGATTTTTTTTTCAATTAAATGAAAGGTGACATACGCTGTCAAATTAACATATTTAAACAGTGTTGCACTCATTGCAATTATGCACGTGAAATGGTAGATTCAAAATGAATTTTGTGAGGATCAAGGCAACGAATATTATAAATCTCTGCTACGTGAGCGTTGTGGCATGTGATATCCAGTCAACCGTGTGAGCTACGCGGTGGTAAATCCCTGGTTGACCGCGACTCGCGCACGAGTAGCCAGCGGAGACCACGCCGATGAGGTACCATCGTCCAGTGCGCTCCAGCATTAGTGGGCCGCCGCTGTCGCCTTGGCAACTGTCCTTGCCGCCTCCTCGATACCCCGCGCAAAGCATCTCTGGATATATGACTACGTTAATGCCTGAAATATTAAGCATTTTAAATCAATTTCCTGTAGGTACACACTTGCAAGGATAAATTTTATCTACTTTAGAATGAATAGCATGTCATAACAGATTGAACACTGGATTTTTTTTATTCAGTTATGAAAATAAGCTAGAGAGCTGTTTTTTTTTATTCTTCTTCTTATGGATGAGTGCTAGAAAGTGGTACGAATATCTCATTCTCTTTATGATTTCAACTTTTACAAAGAAGCATTAGGCGATCCTGAATGTTTATTTACTCTTGCGGAACTTTTCGGGTAATTATAATGTTAGCTATGATTAGATATACAAATATATTTAAACGGACCGTTAGCGCGGTGCCACCGCTCACACACTCGGTTGTCGAGCACAGGCACGTCGACAGCTTGCAGTGTGCGAGGGCGCAGTCTGGAGCCCGGGCTGAGAGCGCCCCAGCCAGCCGCCCAGCCGTACTGCCCGAGAAAGTCCGACCCCCGCTCCGGCAGGCAAATCGGGGCTGAAACGATGAAGTAGGATCGTTTGAAAATCAAGTACTACATAAATTAAGAAATTAAGTAATTAATTAAAAACTAATTAATTAAGAAATTAAGAACTTGATACTGATAATAAGACAGATATGAAGTTGTTAGGCAGAAATGCTAGTTCTATTTATAAGTATATATATATTATGTTACGTACCATTCGTATGTGCTTACGTAAAATGAACTGCGGTCCTATTTTTTTAAGATTTGGTAACTAATGCACTTACATCTTTCAACCGGCATAGGGACCCGCAACGTCTAAATCATATTGAGAATACAATTATACTCACCTATATGCGGCATGTAGTGCACGTTCCGGTCCAGCGTCAGCACGGCGACGTCGAACCGATCGGCTTGCGGTGTGAATTTGAACAGCGGGTGAACTTTGATCGCTCGCACGCCGAACGTGTACGCCGGTAGCGGCTCGGCCGCCGAGTTGATGACGTAGTCGCCGAGCGTGACGCGGACGTGCCGCGGCTGCGCCCTGGCAACACAGTGGCCCGCCGTCACCACGTGGCGGCGCGAGATGAGCGAGCCGCCGCATCTGCGGACATTTGTAGCACAGCGTTAGAAAATGTCAGGTGTATGCGGGTAGTTTGTATTGTTTTATTCGCGAATATGTAGTGAAAATAACAATGTTCAATATATACGTTGTATATAAAATTTGTTAGACGAACGGCGCTTAGTTAATTACGTTTAGTTACATTTATTTTTCTTTCAGTTTAAACCAAGATTACGCGGTAACAGATTGCAAAAGCTTGCGTTAAATACCGACATTATTTTGAAAAATATACATACACATACGTACTAATGTACCTACAGAAGTATTCGTTGTTTGTTTATGACGTGATTATCTATACTCTATACAGATAAATAAAATTGTAGCGTCTGTTTCTAATATTAAAATAACCCCTTTTTACTTTATGTATATATATGTATGTATGTATACACGGTGCATATAACCAAATAACATTTTTCACAATTTTTGTCAGTCTATCTGATTGTTCCGGTTAACCTTTGGAACGGCTGGACTGATTTTCACGGGACTTTTACTGGCAGATAGCTGATATAATAAAGAGTAACTTAGGCTAGTTTCATTTTAGAATTGTGTAGGAGTGTATTAAATATTTTATAGTGTGTATATAGTATAGTTGTATATGTGTATATAGTGTTTATATGTGTTATATTTTATAGTTTTAGAGTGTGTTATTGTGTATGAAATAATGTAGGAGCATAAAATGGAAAAATATGTTTAATGCCTTATCAAATTGATTAATTCAAATTAGATATTTTTATTGGATACAAACAGTACCTATAATAAAATGCACTAATTACTTCATTCAATGCGATTATATAAACGACACAAATCACACGACGTGCACTGAGTGCATTTACATGCAGCGACGTGTTTTCACACGAACGCAGTTCGCTAAAAAAAAATTCTGATGTATTACCATTAAGCCACTTGAAAATTCGAATACATTCTGCATAACAACTAGAAGGTGCGTTAATATTTATGAAAAAAGTGGAATATTTTTTTAAATGTCGAATGTTAGTAATTGCACAGATTCCTTTGTTAAAATGAGTAATTTTATACGTGTTACTTTTTAAATAATATTTTAATACTTTTATTGCCATGTCCTAATTCTAGTAATGACGAAAATTGGATTTCTTGATTCAAAAACATGTTTTTACGATCACTAAGCATTGGGTAATCAATTAATTTGTTGAGATTTTGTTAGAAAATCAGTTGTCTGTCATACGCACAATATTAAATCTATTACCCCGGTAGCGTTAAAGATGATGTTAAGTTTATTTATCAATATTTATAGATCGCAATTCGCGTAAGTGTATTTACTACAAGAATACCAAGAGTAATATGCGAAGGGGAGAGGGAAGAAAGACATACAAATATTAATTAAGATGATGCCATTCAATGATTTAATGTTTTGGGAGAATAATATTAAAATCACATCAATTACACTTTTTACATGTACAATATCGAAATATTGCGTGAGTGTTGACATAAGTTTTCTCTCTCTAAGAAGTTTTCTCTCTCGCTCTCGGGCCGAGCGCACATACTTCAAAGAGCTCCGTACGATTTTTAATTCTTGCTCCATAAAAAGTGCTTATTTTTGCGTCAAACTACTATCATTGTATCCATTAAAGTAAAAGTGTAAATTTACATTAGTCGAATTATCAAATATAG
This sequence comes from Jemadia suekentonmiller, assembly GCA_018245575.1. Lineage (NCBI taxonomy): Eukaryota > Metazoa > Arthropoda > Insecta > Lepidoptera > Hesperiidae > Jemadia > Jemadia suekentonmiller. Next base: position 6,770 of record DWDU01003732.1, read on the forward strand.
TCGCCAGCGAATAAATATTCAAAGACGAAATATTGTTTTGGAGTGTTAAAGTTACCAGTGTCGTGCGTGTCCTCTGTGGTGACTCATTTTTGCGCTGTGCTTTGACGAAACATTACCTTATATGGACATACAAGTGCTATACTCGCATTTTGCTTAAACGCACTGTAACAATCAGTTAACATATTTCACTATCTCTAACATCGACCGCCGTGGTGTAGCGGTCTCTAGTAGTACGTCGCACGCTAACGACCCCCGGATCGAATCCCAGCTCCACGGAGAAAAAAAAAAAAAAAAAAAAATATTTTGGAAATTTTAAACTTTGTTCGATTAAATAAGGCAACAGAATATCTAAAAACAATTTATTACGATTGATTTCAAAAATGGATGTCGTCAAAGATTGTGCCGCTTGTTTGAGTAACTCAAAAGATGCTCCTGTCCTGCTCTGTTCACGCTGTGCTGCAAATTATCATCTCCAGTGCATGAACATTAGTTCGAAAGGACTACAACAAGATGTCGCAAGAAGCCAAATTAAAATGGATTTGCGTACAATGCCGCTGCAAGGAACGTAAAGGCGACAACACAAACACTCTACTACTACTGTTACTACGAACTGGAGTTCGTAGTAACCCGCCTCCATCGCCGGAGCTTGAATACATTACAAAGCGCAGCAAGGCGCGCGTGTACCACCGCTACAAATTGTTCTTGTCTATCGGCTAGCAGCATTCGTGACATCATCCGCGAAGAGCTACAACAATTATTCAACCAACAGATTCACCCGCATCTTTTAGAGGTTCAAAACGCAGTGACCTCCCTCGAAGCATCTATGGCTCATTTTAACGAGGAGTTAAAAAAAATCAAGGCCAGTAATGCCGCACACGTTAGCATGATTGAGAAACTAAAGTCTGAGACTGAATCTTTGCGGGCAAATAATTTGTCCTTATCGTCACGAGTAGCCCACATGGACCAACAATCACCTTGCTCAAATATTGAAATCCAGTGTGTACCTGAAAATAGGCAGGAGAATCTTATCAACACCGTAGTGCAGCTGGGCAAAGTCATAAAATGCCCCATCTCTGAGTCACACATCCATTACTGTTCTCGACTAGCTAAAATAAATAGCTCCAGTCCGCGCTCTCGATCCATCCTAGTGAAATTCAACTGTCCACGCCTGCGCGACGATTTTCTTGCCGCGACCGCACGTTTCAACAAAACCAATCGGGAAGACAAACTAAATGCGAGCCACTTAGGCATCGGAGGCGATAAAAAGACAGCTATCTACGTCATGGAGCATCTCTCTCCCGAAAATAAGAGCTTGCACGCTGCTGCGCGAACTAAAGCCCGCGAACTGAAATACAAATTTGTCTGGGTGCGTGATGGTAGGATATACATGCGCAAAAATGAAGAATCAAACTATGTCCATGTAAAGAATATCGACCTTTTGAACCATTTGTCATGATTACGCTATATTTGCTTTGTTTGTACTGATGGGCACTTTTACTTGTTACTACCAAAATGTTAGGGGTCTGAGAACAAAAACTATTGAACTGTTTAATAATGTAGTTTGCTGTAACTTTGACATTATTGTTTTCACAGAGACATGGTTGAATGGCACAGTCTCTGACAACGAATTATTTGATGACCGTTACACGGTCTACAGACGCGACCGCGAAAATAGTGGGTTCCACGGTGAAAAAATGGGTGGAGGTGTTCTCATTGCTGTCACTAAACGCTTTAGATCGTACCGTCTAGGTGCGCAGGAGTCAGATTGTGAAGACCTATGGGTTAAAGTGGATATATATGATAGCATTACTAAAGACAGACACCTCTACATCTGTGGCGTATATATCCCGCCTCCAGTTAAAATGCATATACTTAAGCATTTTATTAGTAATGCCAATCGCATATTAGAAAACTACAGTGGAAACACTATTATACTCGGTGACTTCAATTTGAGTAGCTTATGTTGGACCAAGCATGTCAATCACACACTCAAACCTGCAACATCCAATAGTCTACTCAACAACATGTTTATTGATTTCATGTCTCTCAATAATCTAGATCAGCATAATTCCTGTTTTAACAATAAAAACAAACTATTGGATCTGATAATGAGTACATTGGATATCACCCGTCTTTACGTAAGTACTAACCCACTGTCGGTGATTGACCCGTTGCATCCTCCTATCGAATTCTGTGTGGGACTTAATTGTGACAATCATCTCCCATCCAAGCATGTATCCAAATTTCTGTTTTATAAAGCAGATTACATTAAAATCGTTAATGATTTGAATAGTATATCCTGGGAAGACGTATTACCGCATTACGAAAACGTAGATGACATGGTAGCACATTTCTATAAAGTACTTCAATCCATCATATCTAAACATGTACCCAAGTCCAAACCCGGCACTAATAAGAAATACCCTATATGGTTTTCATTCACGTTAATTAAGGCAATCAAGGAAAAATTTAAATACCGATCTAAATACCACAAGTTTAACAACCCTCGGGACTTATTGACCTTCGAGCTACTTAGAGATAGATGCACAAAATTACTTAACCAGAATTACAAAACTTATTTGCTACGTTTAGAGACATCTTTGAAATCAAATCCTAAACTACTCTGGAGTTTCATTAAGCACAAAAGAGGCAGTAGTAGTACCTACCCAGCCCAAATGTCTTCAGGATCTACTCTTGTCACTACTGGCCCGGATATCTGTGAACTGTTTGCTTCACAGTACTCTTCAGTATACAATACTGATAAACTATCTATTCCAGACGAGCACTATGCAGATAAATCCCCCGTCTCTAACCTTATCACTAGTATTTCAGTGACTAAAGACCAAGTATTTAGGGTGTTAAAAAGACTTGACTCCACTAAAGGCCCTGGCTCAGATGGTATACCGTCGATCTTTGCAGTAAAATGTGCTGGTGCTCTAGCTTTACCTCTGTCCTTAATAATTAACAAATCTCTCTGTTCTGGAACTTTCCCCAGCGCTTGGAAAACTTCTCTTGTTGTACCGTTATACAAAGGCGGTGATATAAACTCAGCGAAAAACTATAGGCCAATTTCAATTATTACCGTGTTTGCTAAAGCATTTGAAAAACTACTATGCCCAATATTATCTTGGCATCTAAGACATTTAATTGCACCGGAACAGCACGGTTTCATGAAAGCCCGCTCTACCACGACTAATCTGATATCCTTTGTTGACGACCTGGCCGAGGGAATTGATCACGCGCAATCATTCGATGTCATATACACTGATTTTAGTAAAGCCTTTGACAAAGTCAATCACGATATGTTATTGCACAAACTTTCATGCGTCGGTATAGCCGGTAATTTCTTGCGTTGGTTCAGATCTTACCTAACGAATAGACTGTCTGTTGTAGTAGCTGGGGGTTTCAAATCTGGCTCTTTTACTGCTTTCTCCGGAGTTCCTCAAGGATCCCATCTGGGTCCCGTGCTATTTAACGTTTTTATTAATGATATTGGTGAATGTTTTCAAAACTCTAAGTTTTACATGTTCGCCGATGATTTGAAATTTTTCAAATCAGTAAATTCATTAGAGGACATATTGTTGCTTCAAAATGACTTGGATAATCTAGTACTATGGTGCAAATCTAATGGCATGAGCTTGAATATTGACAAATGCCAAGTGGTACGCTTCACTAGAAAAAAGTCCTCACCCACTAGGTATTATCTAATTGGCGATGTACCATTAAAAGAGGTTGACCATATCAGGGATTTGGGTGTAATTCTGGATACTAAAATGCGATTTAATTTACATATAGATAGCATTACTAAAAAAGCCTTCAAGACCTTGGGGTTCGTTTTACGTACCTGTAAGGAGTTTAAAAATCCGAGCACAAAGATCGCAATCTATACGTCACTTGTGCGTAGTGGTTTAGAATACTGCAGCGTGGTGTGGAACCCGCACTATGGCGTACACAAAAAGCGTATAGAAAGTGTACAAAAGAGATTCCTCTGGCATTTGACTTACAGTTGTAAATTAGCAAAACTCTTGCCTAGTTATAACGATCGCTTGAAATACTTTCATATGAAACCTCTTGTTGAGCGCAGAGCGATGTCGGATATCTTGTTCCTCTACAAAATGATAAATGGTTCCATCGATGCCCCAGATGCTCTATCTCGCATTAGTATTGCTATCCCTAGAAGATCGTCCAGGTATAAGAATTACATTCCATTTGTCACAAAGTCAGCACGGTCACATTTAGGCCACTATGCTCCTTTTAATAGATTAATGAGGAGTTGCAACGAGCTACACAACAGAGTTATTGGTAATACCGGGAGTGATCAAATTATATTCAAAGATGGTCCATGTACTTCGGATAAATCTCGAAAGACACAAACTTTGGATATTTTCTCAGACCCCTTACGTTGTTTCAAAAGGGTAGTATCTCAACGGCTAAACGATTTTCAAAATTCTTGTTGTGTTACTTTTTAATATATTTTATAAAAATTTAAAAGGATCTTTAAGGACCGATTCTAAATGACATTAATATACACAAACTTATTGGTATTCTAAATAATCTAACTAATTTATTATAATT
>DWDU01003733.1:0-11344 GCA_018245575.1 Jemadia suekentonmiller
TAAGTTCATGTTGATCACCAGAGTAAGAATCACAATGCGTTGGTAGATGAGATATATGTTAAAATAGAGTTCGCCAACGCACGCTCGTGCGGTTGGAATGGTGCCGATGCGCGGGAGTGAGTCGCTAAGTATTTATAGTGAGTGGTCGGCACGAGGCTTGCTTGGCACATAATAAAAGCTTTGGTAGATTTTTACTATTCTTTTAGTCGTAGTTCCCCCGTTAGTCCTTATTTCTTACCAGTTTATGTGAAATTCCAACAATATCCACTAGTAAGCCACATACACTCATTCCGTAGTTCGTAGATTATATTACGCTATTACCGTTGTTTGCATGGAAGATAATCGGTCAACCTTCTCAGCGGTCTAGAGGCGGTTTAAAACACCTACCTGTACCAAATACAACTATAAACTGCAGGTATAATGATCCATGCTCAGAAAAGAATCATAGAAATAGTTGCAGCAACCCTCTTAAGCATGAAGCATATCCAAATAGATTTTTTTGTTTTCACACTATACGTATATAACAAAAGCATTCTGGCAAAAAAAAATCACTTTGACAAAACGAAAATAAAATTGTTGAAGTTTAGACCATTTGGTTCTATCTCACGTAAGTATACTTCGGATATGACGCAGCATATTGCGTCATTATTTTGAAAAACGATAAATTTAATCGATAACGAATTCCCTTAATCTAATATTTACAAATCGCTTCCGCTTATAACATTGACCAATCCCAAATAGTCTTTCTGACCAGCCTGATATACATTGCAGCTTGGTATTGAATTATCTAATTATATTTGAATAATGTAATGCGGATGTTAAATGCGGATATCGTCTACGAGGCTGCGTTCGCCGCGCCGACATCTTCAATACGCGCCAAACAGTACCTACTCAATCAATAATTCTATACATGTATCAACCGCTATATCATGAAAAGCAACATCAGCTCGTAATACACACCGATTGCAAATATTACTACACGTCATAAATATACTATTAAACTAAATCCCATTAGTGCCTCGAAGAAATATATAATTAACTCAACATTGTATATTTAGAATATTCTCTATTTAAAATACGATGAGATAATTCTAAAACAATTTATTCTTATTGAATTAGTTAAATTAAAAGAGGTTATCGAATTAATATTATTCCATGACACCAATAACTATAATAATGATAATAAATTTTTTAATCAGAAAAAAGTTCACCAAAAACTTGGACAGCTCAAGTTATGGCGAGCGAGTTTGCATGAGAACTCGATAGCTGAATTACTTTAGCATTGCTCTACTATATTTCGTCTATCTGTAAGGCTACCGTCCTACCTTGCACATACAAGCGATATTAAAAACGCCTTCACCTTGTATCGTTAGGTGTACGACATTGAAAGCAAGCCGAGACGTGTTCGCAAGAGCACACACTACATGGAAACACCAAAAGATGCAAGTCGCAATAAAACCACAATTTAGAGGAATAACCTTTATATTCATTTCTGTTCCATAGTTTCACTCTTAAACTATGCACTTAAGGCTACGTTACACCGTGAACGGCATTTCCCAACAATGATTTTCTTCGCTTTTGTCCGCAAACTGTGACATAGTATCGAAACATAATAACTCGAGTTTGTCATACAAATCTATTGGTCGCAAGTGTAAAAGGTATTTTATTTTCGACGCCACGTGATCTCACACACACGAATTATTATTTTCTTCACTTGGAACGCTTTGCAACCCGTAGTACATAAATGGGCTCGTCGTATGACGTCACGTGAGATCGAAATGACTGAATGCATACAAGAAATCTTTCGAAAAGTGTAGGTGAGCATGTAATCTCTTCATATTTATAAGAACAGTTAACACTCTTCAAATGTGGTATGAAATAATTCGACAAACATTTAATCAAGTATTATTATTATTATCATTAATATATTTTTTAAAAAACCTACCACTTATTTTAATATCTAGAAACCCTTTTAAATCCTTTTCATCACTAAAAAGAGGTATTTTCGATTTTAACTTTTTTTCTTGTCTATGCATTTTTATGGCGTATTACATACAATACCTATTTACTCACGCACACATGAACTGAATTTTTATGAAAGATAACTCTCACGGCTAGTTTTCCAGTTTAGAACCGTCACAGGTAACGATCGTACCGTTAAATGCTTCGTGTCTTTATACACATGTTCATATATATGTATTATATGTACCTGCTTAACTCACGTATGTTTTTTCCATCTCATCCGCCGCGACCTCGCTGCAACCGGTGGCAGCTCATGGAGAATGACCTCGTATGGGACATCTCGAAGACATAACGGAAGTTAAGCCGGTACCAAATACAGCCAACGGTCGTTACCGTATAACAAAGCCCCAATTTGCAATAAATCAAAGGCAACAAATAAAAAAAGACAAACATTTTGTGATGATAGATAAAGCAAAGTTGTGCATTTACAAAACAGAAAATAATATAAACGTTCGAAGGACAGTAATATCGAGTATCGATTAATAATATCGATTACGAACAGTACGGCCACAGCGACGAGCACGCGCGCGTGCCTCGCGCACTACGGAACGGTTACAATAAAATAAAATTATAATATAATCTATATAAAAAAAATATCAGAAAAACCAACTTTCACTAGAGTACATAATAGTCATTCAACACATTAAAAAAATCTGCTATAAAATAATAATAGTCATAATAATAATAATTAAAGCAAACGAAAAAAAATCTCATAATATGAAATTGAAAAAGTTTCAAAAACACTAACCACGCATCACATCACATACATACGCCGCTTACGTTATTAATACATTTTCAATCGTACACAAAATATGTCATTTATACTTAATAATAATATACGAACTATCGCTCCTTAAAATACAATGACTTTTTTTTAGTCAACAATATCTTATACAATGTAATTAACGCTAAGAGTCCACACATCACGTCACGACCTTACCATACACATACCTATTTAACGTTTTGTTAGCGCATCACAGATCATAAACAACTACACGTAACAGTTGACTTTGAACAATACATTTCAACGACGCCAATGTTCCAATAAATGTCACCAGTCCTACGCACATCGCTCTATGCCTCTCGTACATCAAATTAGGGTATTAACATTCGGGTCATATTACATCTAAATATAATACTTTTATAAACTGTGTACACGTGTATGTGGATGTGTGTACGTGTGTACATGTGTGTGTGGATGTATGTGCGTGTGTGCGTGCGTGTGTGGTAGCGTGTAAGTGTGCGTATGTGTGCATGTGTATTCGCGTAGAAATGTATTATTCACCCAACTCACAAACCAGGCACATCGAGCTAACAAAATACAGCCTTCCCACAGCACGCGAACTTACAACACTAGACGACGTCGTGGTGCTAACACACCCTAGTCACTATATATGTATACTATTGGTTTTTTTTTGCTATTCTGTACGAAAAAAAATGTACGAATAGAAAAATTCTCAAATGGCTTAAACGTATAGATAATATCAATACAAACGTGTGATACTGCTATTGCTCAAGTAAAACGACGGTACGATCTGTAGTCTATATGTTTTCACTTAATGTATTAGAACAGACGAGGCAATTAAAAATAAACAAAATGCTATAATAAGACTAGCTCGGGACATACTCCTCCATTGACAATTAAGAAGGGAAAAAACAATGATCACAAACATAATAACCTAGTCATTCTGTCGTAATGATGTTGAAACTTCGTAAGATGGCTTAGCAGTATCGCTTACTATAGACAAAATTATGATCAAAACATATATATATATACAAAAAAAACAAAAACCGGGCCATCTGATGCCAGGGTTCCTCTGCGGGTCTATGACTTGTCAAATACAAATGAAGAACCATCTAACACCCAGTCATAAGTTGAAAAACTGTAGCTGTGATGTGTGAGCACCGCAACACCTAAATATCGTTAATAAACATACATATATATGTATATGTATTTCCATAACTGGTCGCTTAAATAACTCTATATATTAGCTTACATCTAGTTCCAAAGCTAATACGATTTGGCTTCTTTCAAGTTGAACCATAATTATGTCTTGTCGAATAAATCTATACATATATATATACTGATAAAAATAAAAATGCCTTATTTTGGTATCGCTGTTAAAAATTCATTCATATATATCTCTCTCTATACACAAAAACACAACTCGACAGACTCGGTCCCCGGCAGACTCATTTGAGCAACGACAGAAAGACAATGTGGTCGGTGTATATATGTATATATTACATGTACGAGATATAATTTCTATCTTAATTTAAAAACAAAAATATGAACTTTAATTCACTTAGAACGTTTCGGAAGTACATTTAATCAACCGAGATCTCTAGTTTGATTTCTTTAGTGTGTACCGTTCACTTCCAGCACAATACTGTTAACACGAACACTTCATTTAAATGTTACCTTATATATTATACTGTTCTACACTATTAAGAATACACACAAGACATAAATTGATAGTTCACCTTTCACATAAACGCAAGCATTGCGCTCCTCTCTATAATGTGCAACTTGTGTTACAACAGCCACGAATACAATCCATAGATCACCTCTCACTTCACAAGTAGAAGTCACTTACAACAATTAACATCCAAATTTGCCAAATAGGTCATTAAATCGATACATATTAAAACACGACAACAATTTAGTGGGAACGGAAGACGAATCGCAAAAGGTAAAAAAAATACTTCACACAGATAAAAAAAAAGAACAATTCGGAAGACGCAGCGCCAAAAATGAATTCATATAAAACGAAAACAAAACAAAAATACATCACAAATATTCTCAACGAACAATAAATGCTATACACATGGCAACACTGGACTTAACAAGACGAAATAAACCACATTCCTTAACAATCCAATACTCAATGCACTCCGACCAAGTCGGTCACCACTTCACGTAACAAAGTTGCACATTCGGTTGGGGGTGTTACTGTCGCCGCACCACTTGGGGACAGATGTTATAGTATTAAAAATGACATAACACTAATATAGCAATAGTTATTATTAATCAACTACCATTGTACTTTATTATTACATAATTAATTAATCAGTTTTGTGTGTGTGTGTGTGTGTGTGTACGTGTTCATATGTGTACATGGTACACTGTGTGGGTACATTATGGTCAATTCCCGTTCTATCATTTAAGTCGAATAAAATGCTGTGGAGGGAGGCGGCCCCAGCAGACCTCGCATACTCAAGTGAAGACACAATAGGTAAAAGGTTTCATGAATACTATAATAATAATAAGGGTACATTTGAGGTTTTATATCACAAAATACCCCATAAACGCCAATAGAAGTTTTAACAATAAAAATATATAAACCTTAATGTCTTATTACAACTAGGAAATGGGGGGCTAGAGGATTTTAACATGGTCAAATGTTCATGAATGAAACCTGAGCCATCAAAACCCTTCTTTTCAATGATCTAAAAATACTAACTTATATAAACCTCCATATTGCATTTTTAAGTTAAATAATAATAATATTGCAATAATTACATCCATAAATACCCTCTCCCCGATCACTTTACATCTACTTGATTGATTATATTATACTTATTTATTGTTTTACCTGTACTTCAAAAGCACATAGTACAAGGTAAAAACTAAATCCTCATTTTTATCGAAACAGAAACAGTATTCAGAATCCTAAAACATATTTATAACCTCTGGCCATCATAGTATTCATAAAATATCAATTTATCAATGAGAGCTCGGACAATTATTACAGTTGATGGCGAAGATGTTCCACATGAAAAACCAAAAAGTACCCTCCCACATCAGTGGAACACGAGTGAAAGGAGAATCTGTGTTAATGTGACCTTACACCAAGTATGCAAATGTCTTGTTAAAGGAGTGCGACCAGAGAGATGCATATACATTTTCAAGTATCAAAATACCATTCAAAATTTACAACGTTCATTTATACAATCAAAATGTATATTGTCACGGGCAGTACTCATATTTTGTACTAAATCGGATGTTAAAAATATGCGTATATATTGTATTACCATACAAAATCTAATAGGACTCTGTTTTTGTAACTTACTATTAACTTTGTACTGCAACTGTAAAGGTCAGGTTAGGACGTCAATATATGCGGCACTTCGGAGTTACAAGCTGAATGTTACGAAGTAAAATATGGTTTTTCAAAAAGTAGGAAGCGCAATATTTTTGTATATCAATGTTCTACCTCATACGGTTCTAGTTTAAATAATTTCAATCGATAAAATCAATGTGAATTAAAATTGTGCACACGTTAAAATGTCCCAGAAAACACTTAACTAGACTAATTTTCTAGAAAAGCACTATTTTATCGGGTAGGACAGAAACTCTTATAACGAAACAGTTTCTGATTATTATATAAGAAGAATATGTAGCAGTAAGTATGCCACATCAATACAAAATTGCTTAGTTGCTGGTACAAGTGCAGTTGTTGTCAAGCTACAATCAAGTTGCAGCAGTGATTAAATTTTTATGAATCAATTTCATTCGCATTTTAGTTGAAAATTTATTTATTTGTACCTTTACTTTTTACTATTTATTATCTGATTCTATTTAAATTTTTCTCAGGTCAATCAGTGAGGTAGGATTTTTAAAGAATTCCTTGTGAATAACCATAAGTAATGCAACAATCTGCCTAATCATTTTTGCAATATGATGTGCCTACAGATATATTTGTTTCATGACCCGTTTGGCACAATGGTCCAATCCCTAACAGGCGGTAGGCTAAAGTTTAAAATAAGTGTCTCCTCTCGCTGTACACATTTGTACACTTATTGGGACTACGAAATGTTCAATGCAGGGAATACTTATGTGAGCATGAGTGTAGTGTTATGTGCTAATATAAATATATAAATACGACAGATGTATAGAAGCAAAGTGTCGCCACCGAAAGGTGCCCCCGCGGCGGCGGCGGAGCGGAGGGCGGGGCGGAGCGGGGGCGGGGCACGGGGCGGGGCGTGGTGCGGCGGGGCGCGCGGCGGCGCGAAGGCCTCAAAAGAAGCCGATCAACTCCTACTCGATGTTCGACCGCGGACCGTCGATGGGCATCGTGTGCAACACCTCGTCCAACAGCTGGAGCGCTCTGAAAAGGTCATTAATAACTTGGCACTGTTACTTCCAGTAAGAATAGGACGAGTCACGCCCCACGTTCGACTCTAAATTGATCGATGTTATGGAAAGGGCTGAAATATTTACAACCAGATGTTAATTTACTTTATATCATTTCCTAACAATGAAGTATTATATTAAGTTTTATGTATTTAGTAGTACAATGGCGTAACATAATATGTAATTTTAGTACATATATCCCTTTCTCACATTATAATGCACAAAAAACAGTTTATCATACCCTAAAATATGCAAAGACTGCTAACACACATTTGGCCAACGTGAAAGATTAATATACACTTAGCCCTCTCATTCTGAGAGAATACCCGTGTTTCAACAGTGAAACAATAAAAGGGCCGAAAAATATTCTCATAATTTTCCGGCACAGAATTCATTAGGAATCAGAATGAATTCTTTGTTTATATTAACATACTCACAAAATCATCTGTAAATAATATAGACCAGCAAACAGTATTACCTATGCAAATGAACCTCCACCCAGCAGGGAGTTTCCTTGATAGATGTACGTGGATAATCAGGACCCCAGCCCTTTACAAATGACAGCCGTACAATGCACAGTCTCCGCAGATCGTCCACACCTATACCAGCGGCAGCTGTTAGACCTGGAATAGTTATGTAACTTGATTCATGCAATGTGATTTAAGGTATTTGTAAGGTGAAATTTATTTCTTTGACATTTTTAACCATGTCTGAGTGAAGTATGAATACACGCCGCCTGAGGACCGCAATGCATGCGCTGTGAAACGCTGAGCTCTGCGATCCCCAAACCACATCCGTTGCGTGAGGATTGTGTTGATTATGGTCATAACCCCTCAGGGGAGGCCTATGTCCAGCAGCGAACTGCAATAGGCTGATAATGATATTTATTTAGTTATATATTACTATTTTTATATTATTACGCCATAACCTTTACGGGGTGGGTAAGTAGACAGCATCGAGTGCCAAATGTACCAATCCCTACAGACCCAAAGTCACATTCTACATTAATCACTCTCTTAATATAAGCACGCCGGTTTCGCAGACTGCTGTATTTCTTTATTTTCTTTTATAGCACGTATTCGCTAGGAAGCCGCGCGCACGGGACTGCGCACGGGGCTGCGCACGGGGCTGCGCACGGGGCTGCGCACGTACACTTGTTCATGCCGGGGTGCGCGGGCTGGATGTGCCCCGCCACGGCGGCGGCCTGCGCGGCCGCGGCCGCCTGCGCCGTGGCCGCCTGCGTCTGCATCTGCCGGTGGCACTGCCGCAGGTCGAACACCTGCGCACAACGCTCGGGTCAGCCGCTCCGCCACTCGCTAATCTCCTTATTAATGTGTTGTGATTCTTCTTATACATCTTATACCTCGTACCTTAATACAAGCGGAAGGGTATATCTTATGCACGGCGTCGCCCGGCGCGCGGCCCGCCTCGCGGTCCAGGTAGTACGACTGCACGAACACCGAGTGGTCCGACAGGCACCTCAGCCACACGTCGCCCTCGCCGCGCAGGTCGAGCTGCACACCTTTGCCTATGTGCAGCCTGAAATTAAACAATTATACAATTAACTCTTTCATTCTAAGAGGAGTTCCGTGTTCCAACCATGGAACGATAGAAGGGGTGGGTAAAAAAAAAACTAATTACTATGTACAGATCCGAACATTAGCATATTTGATTCCAAAGTAAATTGTATCGCAATTTCCAAGTACCCTCATTTTCCGCGTATTACATTAGTACGCACATAACCATTTTCATGTGATTGAAGAGTACAAAGAACGATCACAACAAATCGTGTATAAAAAATATACTATGTATATTATAAACGGTAGTGTCGACAACCTAACAAAAGAAGAAAACAATTTAACAACAATAAAATCACTTTTACAAAATTACGACACCAGGAGTACTTGCCTAGCGCGCTCACTCTGCTCCGTCCTGTGCACGTTACTGAGCGCTCCTAAGCAGAATCGATTACCGCCCGACGGATCTACGTAGCCGTCCACCTGTAAACAAATACAATAATGACAACAGTAATCATATCACTATATAACACTATAATTACTCAATAAAAATCCAACGTGATACTTTTTGGTAACGCCAAAGAAAACAATAAAGTCTCTGATACCAACGTGCATGTATGAAGACAGTGATCAATGTAAAAGTACTTTAGATCTGAAAGCGTAGAAATACATATTTGGCACACGATGCTCTCTACCTACCCAGAGAGAAACTTGGGAGTGAAGATATATGTATGTAACAAAAGAAAATAATCAATTTCCGGTTCAAAGCTCGAATGTTACATGAGTTGGAAGATACATCCAGTGGGAGTAGGGAGAGGGGGATGTGGGGGGATGTTGGGTGTTGGGGGAGCCCATCCATCCCTTTTAGGGAGCGGCAAAATATTTTGGTTGACAAAATTGTCATAACGCCAAACATATAAACTTAAGCGGGCGGAAGTAAGTAGTTAACCTTTATTTTCGTTCGTCGAAATTCCCATAGGCATTTTTTCTTCCCTCAAGAAAATTGTCCTGACATATAAACTTTTAAAGGGACGGAAACGTTCTCTTACACCTAGGGCGGCTGAAACCCACGCTACACCACTAGGTTACAATTAATATTATTAGAAATCAGATTGTGGTTGCCGCAGATCAGATTGTCTCTTCGGCTAATATTAAATATTCGCTTTTTAGTGGTCTAACTTGCATACATATCTTCACTCCAGGTCCCTCACGAAATAGGCAAAGAACCCCGAATGCCAAATATCTCTATCCTTACAAACCTAAGTTACAAATCTGTTTATTAGTTTGACTTCGACAAAGCCGTGATGGTCAGTGATTACATTTCCTAGGTGCAAATAGCCCTCGTGTCTGTGCCCTCCAAAACCAGACATTACTTTATTTGCTGGTGAGATAAATTGGCAAAGGACTGAACTTGCACATCATTGCCCAACAATTGACTACAACGCTAATTAAAGAACTATAAGAAAGATGATAAATAAAATAAATAAACGTGAAACAAAAGCGCAATACGTTACACGGACTCACAGTGACATTGGGGCGGCTGGAGGGCACTTTGAAGGTCTCGCCCACTTGCGTGTCCAGTTCGAAGTACGCCACCGAGCACCAGTACTCTGGCGCCGGCTGACTCGACAGCAACCCGCCTGGGTTACCGTTATCTGTAGGTTTTTAAAAAGAAAGTTAATTAATCGGCTTTGTAAAACCAAAATGTTCAATTAGATAGACTCCCATTAGATCTTCGAGTAAATGCAAGCTAAAACTTAATCAACCTTAATTCTAATTAAGACTAGTCAATAATAACGTTGGATACTACCAATGCAGTATCTTGCTTCAAGATACTTCTCTATATAAACGGGAATTGCTAGCTACTAAGCGAAACCTCAATCACGACCCATATGTTTTTTAAGTAACAGTAAAATAGTACATCAAAACTATACGACTGTTCTATTTATTGACAGTCACTGATGTTACATATAAGATGAGTAATCACCTATAGTTTTAGATTTCTATCGTCTCATGCATCTGCACGAAGTGTAGTAGTAGTATATAGGAGAGACACAAACACGTTCAATATTGTACAGACAGTAACGCGAGTGCTCACAGTAATGGTGATGGTGCGCGGGCGCGTCGACGGGCACGGGCGGCGCGGCGGGGGGCGGGGCCAGGCTCTGCGTGTACGTCAGCGTGTTGTTGCCGGTCCACGTGCCTGGCGACCGCATTGTATGTCACACAATAAATTAAACTTTCAAATGACAAATTTACTTTAAAATTATCTATCATCACGTTGATTGATTATGTATAGATATGACTTTATGAATTGACAGTAACTGAACATTAGGAGATTTATTCAGTTCCGGTGATCATGATTCAAATAATTATATAGTTCATTGCTAGGCACTGATATTCCTAGCATCTGGCGAATGCTGTGACCATACTTCATAACGCTAATGATTTTTAACTTTATACATTGCAATTTACAACTGTGCCAGGTTAACAAGTACTTCAACATTTTCATTAGTGAACTTTCACATTTGTTAAAATTATTCATGTCTAATCTACCTACTGTTCATTTTTTGTGTACTGTTTTTCTTATTTATTATTTAGATGTATTAATTAAAACTATATAACCAGTAATATAATCGGTACTTGGAGTGCTTGTTAATTTGTTAAG
>DWDU01003734.1:0-11343 GCA_018245575.1 Jemadia suekentonmiller
TATGGAATAGGTGGTGAGCCTATTGCCATGCAGGGGGCACAAATCCAGACTCCGTGCCACTACTAGAAAATCTAAATTAGAAAATCTAAATTAGAAATTTTTTTAGTGCCCGAGCCGGGAATCGAACCCAGGATTTCGCGATCGGCAGTCGCACTTGCAACCAACACGACCAACGAGGCAGTCAATTTTTATGATGTTTTTAATTTAATTTTGTGTATTTTTGTTTTCACTTGTCATGTATCTGAGTTAGTGTAATTAGACTTGATGTCCGTTCCAGCTAACTATAAACAAATAAATAAATAAAATAAATCGATAAAAAGAAAATGAGAAAACAATTTCGATACTATGCTATTACTTATTTGTGTTGGAGCAGAGTAGGAATGTATTTCCGGAGCCTGTGTCAAGATACAGGGTGTCGCAAGGAGCGACTAATCTTGGTGCTCGCAGATCACGATAATGGCGCGGTCTATCACAATTGAATACAATTACATTTCATTTATCAATAAATAATCGTTTATGTCACCAAATTACATTTTGAATATTAATAGAAATAATTATAAACTATTATTATTTACACGAATTTTACAAGAATATTTAAGTTTTTATTCATTTCTGTGAATTACAAAGCGCTGTTGATGTATTCAACGTAGTAATTATACAACGAACACGTACAGCGGTTGGTGTCTTACGGCTGTATTACATGTTACGTAATTAGTTCATGAACTTCGTTAAGTAGTTAATGAATACGTTGTTAAATTTTGGTCGTTTAATTCACTATGTGCCAACAGCCGGAAAGTAGTTTTTATAAGAAATAAGGACAAACTAAAGTTAAGGATAACTGTCAACAGACATTTATTTGGTCGCCATTTGAAATTTCCGCTGAAGACGTTTCTTCTAGGTTTTATTTAATTGTTACAAGATGCCCTATTATTTAACATCAAAAGTCAATTATTAAATGTTTATAATATACCTTTGAATTTCTTTCACACACGAGGCATTCATTTCATTGTTCCCTTTTTAATTTTAGATTTAGTTTGATGTTATAAATCGGTGCCATTCGTTCCGTAATAATTGTACCTTTTTTTATTACGTCCTTTCCGTACAACAGTAGGCTTTCAGTAAAACAACCAACTATTAACTTATTATAACTTATAAATGCATAATTCAATCAGTTTCAGTTCACCCGCCCTTTGTGGAAATGGCAAAATATTATCGTAAAATAAAACAAGAAAAATAGGGATGGTTTCCATTGCTGACGAAGAAAAGTTGTGTATGTTTTTCTGGGCTCGTTGGGCCACGAAGAATATTAAATACGTTTACATAACATAGTAAATGAACCGAGACCGCGTAAGTAGACATAACCACATTTTCACTTTTAACGTTCTGTTTTTGTTCGCAGTGGTTCCACTGGCAAGTGAAGAGCGTCGTGAACTCTGGCGAGGTGCTGACTGTGACGCTGCTGTCGCGGCCGTACCTCGGGCCCGCGCGGCCGCTGGGCGTGTACCGGCTGGGTCTGCAGATAGTGGTCACCGACGGCAAGCTGAGCGTCACCGATTCACTCGTCGACGACCGCAACCGCGCTGTTCCGGTGAGTACCCAAACTATACTTACAAATATGAGTAACGAGTAGGTATCTACTGAATTATGAAAATCTAAGTTATCTTTGTAAAGTTACAGGCACAGTTGGTATTATTCTTATTACGAGTGTAAACCGAGGGCGTACTGAACTTGTTATTGTCGTTTTTGATCATGAATACCAGTACCTACTCTTTTCTTGAAAGATAATTATTTACCCATTACTCGACGCAGACTCGACCGATTTAAACTAATGACAGCTGACGTGACCTGACGCAGCGGATTAGGCCCGGGGACCGGTAGCGAAACATGAATAATAAATGAGGATTTTCAGATAATATTCTCTATTCATTCGGTTAAATCATTGTGTCCGTTCAAGGGGATAACTGAGTTCGGAATTTTCCATTAATATTTAAGTGTTGGCAAGCTTTTTTCAATTGATACGTTGAACAAGTATAAATCCAACAAGTATATTTTTGGTTCAAATTCAGTCACTAGCTAACAGGTCCAGAGAATCGGCGTGTTATTTGAATGTTACAAGTTAACTCAGGATTCAGGGATTGAATTGACTCATCAGTTGCAAATGTTCGATCATGACATCCTTTTATATATTAAAAATAAAATTTTGGCAAAGTGATATCAGTAAGTACAATGCGTGTTAAGATTATTTACCAGAGCCTCAAATCAGCCTATGATCCAACAGTGCCCTGTGACAATGCCTAAGTTAACTTTCCCGCAATGATTATTTCGTAAGCAATGCTATTTTCTTCCAGACCTGTTCCGATTTGTTAACAACCGAATATTTGTTATTTTCCTATTTCCACATATCGAATACTATTACATTAAGTAGAAAATTGGGTCTCACATTGTTATGGTTCATTAGCAGTTGTTTGAATATAACAAGGTCATCGGTTTTTAAAACCTGACTTCAAGTGTAGTTGTCAAACAGACATCCTTTAATAATAAACACAATGTTGTAATATATGTAGAAAAATGTTGAACAAGGCAGCGACTTTTCGTATTTCATGTATAAAATTCGAGAATTGTTTTCTTAAGGTAAATTACATTTAGATATAATTTGCATATGTTATCTTGTTAATTAGTTTGTTACTTTGTTGTAAGTAGCGACTCAACATTTTATACACTCTATTTTATTTGATGGAAAATCGACTAAAGTATATAAAAGAACAGGTTTAATATTACCTACTCAATGGCAAGTACTATAGTCATAACGTCAAATTAGTGAAGCATTTAACTCGAAACTCATTTGCAGTGAACTTTGCACATTTATGTAATACACGTATTTGCATCACGAAAATATGTCAAAAAGTGTATTGATCACGAGATTTAACATAAATGACACGTCTTCTGAGCCATTAAACAAGCTGTTGTTAGTCTGTGCGCTAGGTCGCGCGAAGCAACAAGTATGAATGGGAATATTTTGCGGGTGGAAATTTATTACTGTGTAGGTATTTGCAAACTGGGATTTTCCTTGCAGGGGAGTATTACTATTACCGTGCATGAAGTTTTGTAACTGTGACATTATAAAAATTGTATACGCGAGTACTTCTTACGACGTGAGATTTTCTCGCGTTTAAAAATACACAATTCCATTCCCGAGTTTAATAAACGGTAATCTTATGTTATTGTACTTAAAAACTCGCAGCTGGGAAATGGGTCGTCGGAATACAATGAAATATACAAACACACTTGGATAATAATGAGAGTGTAAATAACGTAACAGAAACAGCGCCACTTCACAGGACTGCCGCTGTAAGGAGAATAAGTAAAATTTTGGTGTTGAGGTAGGGTCGCTACATGTATTTTTTCACTCCAGTTAATACGCGAAAGGCGACGACCGACGTATATGCGTATTTGAATAAATAATGTAGCAGGGGTCAGGATTCGTAAATATCGCAGCTCTGTAATAATTGCGAGTTTTGCAACCCAAATCACTTTTGCGACGTAAACGTAATCAGAATTTATATAAACCAAAGCCTTTGATCTCTACTGTTGTGACCAGGTAACCGCCGCGTATTCGTTGTTTCGCTAATGAGCTTTCGACGAACAAATTGCTTGTTTCACCTTCACAATGGTTTAATTAGTTGCGAATCCACACAAATTCCGTCCGTTAGCTGTTCTGCACAGGTAATCAGTTTTTGATGCGCTACGCTTGTCTAAATTAGAAAACAAAGTTATAATAATATCTCTCGACGATTTATCAATAATTAATGTTCTCCAATTATATTATCAGAGAGTTTGCGATGTATAAATAATAAAGAGGAGAAATCTAACTGGGCCGAGTGTCAATTAACTCGTGCTACTTATCTATGTCAGCTGTGAAAAACGATGGTGTTTCCATCTATGCGATAGTGTTTCCAACTAGGCGACGATTCTATCTTTTATTAGTAGGAATATTGTGCCACTACCCACATTAAATGGAATATGCTAGGAGTATATTAACCAAGTACCTGCCTACCACATGATGTCGGTGTTCATGCGCGTCCACATTGTCGTACATTTGACATCTACTATAACTGCTTTTATATTAGTCATATTTTTATATAAAACGTAACACCACGCCTGTAATTCCCGAAGAGGTAGGCAGAGGAGTGTAGAACACTCTCACGTTTCACTAGTTAAATTTACGTCCCACTATGGAATAGGTAGTGAGCCTATTGTCATACACCGGGCACGTAATCAGACTCTGAGCCACTATTAGAAAATATAAATCAGAAAAATCCCGTGAAGTGAGAAAAATATTGCTGGACGAAAGATACGAACCCGGGACTTTCCGATCGGCAGTACTGCTTGCTATCAATTTTGTTTTAGTATATGTATATATTTCACAATATATTTTAAATTATAGAGAAGGATTTTTAGGATACATTTACTAAGCGGAATCGTGTCCAGCTGTGATATACTAAGCTGTGATATACACCGGTATAAAAGCCAGCTGATAATAGCTACTGAAATAAGTACACATGCGAAAGTAAACGGCAACGCCAACAACCGCCAGTGTCGTAAACGTACCCTTCCTGAAAAACACCGACGTCGTAAACTGTCGCATTCTTATCTCGCCATTATTGGTCGTTCCACTTTACCGGCCGTAATAACATTATAGAGCATAATATATCAAATTCTCAAGCGAAATTCAAAATGAACATCAATGCAATCACTTTAAAATCCTGACAGTAAAGCAATTTAATAAATTACATACGTAACTCGTTCTAGTTTACACAATTTTAAATTACTAGTGGGTATGCGCCAAAGGTTTGTATGAGTACACCTTGTCTGTGAAAATTCTGAAGGCACCTGCATAGTTATCAATTTGTCTGAAAGCTTTCGCTTTTGTATACTAAAATACAAAGTGTATACGAAAGAAGCCGTATTTTCCGATAAATATGCATGGAAATAGTTTTAATACACATATTTATAGGCCCCCAAATATATAGTGATAGCTACGCACACCTTATACTAACTACCCTTGTAGGTTTATACAAAACTTTGAGAGCAGGAAATCAGTTCTTCAAATTATAATTAAAGACGAACAAAAGGTGCACAGACACTATGTTTATATGTATGTATGTATACTATGTTGCGACGTCACAGTAAAGTTCTCCCTGACCAAGATCGGTTCCTCCGGGAGGAACTGCTGACTTGTTTAAGATTACATTTACATGCAGGCATGCAGTTCCTTGGCCATGGTTAGCCTGCTTTTCCGTTTGTAAGAAGATAGAAAGACTACAAATCGAGTAGAACATTAAAGTATATCTTATTTTTAGCTGTCGTAGATCTATAAAACATACTTTATTATAGCTACTGGTCGAAAGACGATCATAATAATCGTAAATTTTGTTTTGACATTTTCGTTTATATGTACTATTTACAAGTAATTTACTATGAAGTTCAATCAATAGCCTGTCAGTATCTAAGTTTTGCCGTCAATGTACATATCGACGCTGAAAAGCGATCTTGTCTTATATCTAAAATATGCGAATTTGAGTTATATATGTATATCATTCGACGTGGTTTTTTTTCTGATTATAATGATGTATATAACTCATATTCGCATTTATCAAGATACGACAAGATGGCTTTCCAGCGTAGATATATAACACATACTAGCAGCTTCGTCCATTTATTCAATAGTACACTTGACGGTAACGTAACAAGACTATAAAATAATTTCATATATTGTAGTAGGTACTGTGCAGTATTATATATTATATTGATTGGTGGCTGTTTTAAACGTTAATCAATAAATTGATATCGGTTTGAAGCGACGAATTTCAGATTTTCCATTAGGATAGTTCCTGGACTTTTATACATACAATACGATAGTCACATGTCCCGCTTTTCAATTTAATCTAAAGGTTTCTGAAAGCGTTTGGATTTCAAAGGAGTTAGAACGGGTTGCTCGTCTCTTTAACGGAACCGAAATTCGAACTGCTTGGAAATATGTCGTTAGTTGTGTAAACCAATACAAGGACCACTCCAATTTTGTCAGACCGTCTTGAATGCACATTATAACTGTACCATGTCATTTCAATTTCGTAACACTTCCACGAAAAGATGCTTTTCTATATCACAAACGTTAGGATAAATGTTACAAAAATATACCCTATTCATTGTTAATATATTTTCCCTTCTCATCTTTTATCTATAAATAAGCTACATTGATCCGCAACAGATGTCTCTTGAAGCGATAAGACCGCGTATTTTTCTCTCGTACTTTCTTAGTTCTATTGTAATGTGTATTTTTAACATCAACATTACAATAATCTTTTATATTGTATCTTGATCGACTGGTATAAAGATAAGACGTAATATTTGTACTTTAATAATAAATTACCGAACCCAAATATAAGTTTTCCATTTTATCTCATTTTATTGAAGCTTTATATAGAATACATAGTGAAAAAAATTTATAGATACATAAATTGTAAAAATGGTAGATAATACAATATGGACGTAAATCTTCTTTTCTCTAAGATATGTATGTATTTAAAAGAAACAGAAACGCATTTATTTATTATAATGTAGGTACATACAGAGTACATAACAATTTGTTTACAACAATTTTATTATAGTTAATACTCGTAATATTGTCATAAGCTTTTTAAGATATTTTGAAGGATTAGTCTAGAAATTTCTAAAATTTTACTGAAAGTGTTCCTTTGGACAGATAGAATTGTTACGTAACATTTCCAAGGCAGAAGTTAAATAGCTGATTTACAAAATTGAAGCTACTCACCGAATGTACAGTTAATATATTTATGTGAGATAAAATCTCCCGGTGTTCATGTTATTTATGACGGTGATGATAAATATAACCCTTCTAGAATTTTCCTGAGTCTGGAAAACTAAAGGAACGTATTAATTGCATAAACATGAAAGTACCACTAAGTGCCACTCATTCATTGCATTTAATGGCCTTTCGTGACATTAGTCATGTTGGTTACAGAGTGAGGAAAATAATAAACGAGGTACCTACCGTTCTCTGGGTAAGTACTACGAGAGAAAGGTTACTCGAAGGTTTCAACTCGGACGGGCAGCGTTCGGGAAACTACGTAGCATTTTGACGTTCAACATACCAGAGTGCCTTAAGTCGAAAACATTAGAGCAATGTGTGTTATCAGTGATGACATACGGTGCCGAGACGTGGTCCTTTACTGTGGGCCTCATATACAAAGTCAAAGTCACTCAACGAGCTATGGAGAGACATTTTCGGTATTTCTCTAAGCAACACAATCCAAGACGACGAAATCCATAAAAGAACTAACGTCACCGACATAGCTTTCAAAACTGTCACGGGCAGAACGCATCGCTTGAACGACCGATAATCAATGGGGAAAAAGGCGAAATGGGGTAGGTCGCTATCCTATCAAGTGGTCTGACGACCTGAAGACGGAAGCGGGGTGCTGCTGCATTCGAAAGGTTCCGAATCGGGAGAAGTGGCGCCGTTTAGGGAAGGCCTATTTTTGCAGTGGACCTCCAACTGACAGGCAGTGGACCAACTGTTGACTATGGCGATAATGGATAGTGATCCAGTTATATGTTAATGTACGATTGTAAAAGCTAAGTAAATTCCACCCCAAGCCGAGTATATGAAGTACAATTAAGTTTATATAAAACAACTTTTGTAAGACGTTCGATACTATGAATACTCATGACCAAAGCCGTCAGATTTTACTAGAAAAATAATTCAAGCAAATTGAGTGAAATAATAGACCGTATTACGCATATCTTTTTTGTAACGGTTCAGTTACGTCATATCGAAATTCGGGATTGTCTAACGCACAGTATTAATGCCTATACCTAATCTATCATCATCAATCTCTCTACCATTCCGCCGTTACGCGGGCAGGCTCTCAATATGAAAAGGGTTAGATCCATTGTCTAGATTAATTTAGTGAAATTCTGTCATAGAATATATATTGTTGGTGAAATACAGTAAATGTGGTCGAATCGCTAAGGTTTCGGCTAGCGGAAGAATTCCATCGACATCTGTTTGAATTGAACTGCGAAAATTTAATGTTTTGTGCTTCGCTTCGATTGGTGCGATAAACAGATATACTAAGATATACTGTACTCTAATTTCTTAATGACGGGATTTCTTAATGACGGAATGACTCTAATTCTTAGTTACGGGTATAAAAAAACTTTAGCTTCGTTTCATCTTAAAATGTTACAAAATGTACACCAAAGGTCTTAAGTTACCGCTCATCATAAAGTCGCTTGCATAATGGAACAATGTTGATGAAAATGATGATGATGTTAATACATAGAAGTTATATAAAACTGTTTGATATTTATTTGAAACATGGCAAAAAATAAAAATACAACAATGTTTGATCGTTGGTCCCACACTAAGGTAGCTTGTATTGAGATGACCAGCGCCCTCCAATAAGTACAAACATTACATAAGATAATATAACGTCTGCCTGTACTTGAATGTGTCTATGTACGTAAGTTTGAAAGTCGGAGTGTGTGTGTGTGTGTGAGTGTGTGTGTGTGTTTGCATGCGAGTATACTACGCAAAAGTGTATTACATATTTTCAGTGTCTGGATAATTAAGTTGAGTAAGCCAGTTTCTAACAATAGCTTAGCATTTACACCGAACACATTTGAATATATTCAGGTTTTTGTTTATTTTAACGTAACATCACGCCTGTAATCTCCGAAGAGGTAGGCAGAGGAGTGTAGAACACTCCCACGTTTCACCAGTTACGTTTACGTTTACGTTTTATATATTATTATTATATATTAAATATAGTCCATATGATATTACAAAATGTGTAAAATGTTATTATTGTAATTAAATAGATTTAAGACGTCCTCAAGTATAATGTCATGTATATTATGTACATATACAGATTGAAATCTTTTACTATATTATAAGAAATTGCGTTTGATTTGGTATTCTGTACAACTTAAAGGGATTACAGACAATCAGAATGTTGACTTATAAGGCTGTGAACTGCGGTACCGATGATGAATCTGATAGTGATGAAATGATCCATCAGGATACCCATCGCGGTGTCGCCACTCACAGAAGTGAATTAGACTTTTCCAAGGTATCGAGTACTGCCACTTATTAACAAGTATTAACATTGATAATTACGCACATTGCAGATTGGTACAAGGGGTTTATTAGGCTATAGGCTGGCGTTTAAGCACACTTAACCTAATAGTAAGCGAAATATAGCCTAGGATGTAATTTAAAAACTATCAAGCAGTGAGATATGTAAAAAAATATTGGAATTCCAAACTTCAAAGCCGAGGACAAGGCGCCATGGCGCCCACTGAACGTCTACGATGATCAATTTCAGTATGCCTATCATTTCAAAGCGCGATTAAATATTGTTACGAAATATTTTACCTTAATAAACTTCACTTATACGCGGCAGGATGTCGTCGGACAATTACCAAACGATTACTTATAAATTGTGCTTACGGACGCGGTTATTATATACATTCAACTCCGCCGTATCGACGTGATAACGCTTATCAATCGATCTATCGAACCAAAACAATAATATAGCAATCGTACGATAGCTTTGAAATGTTTCATTTCAACAATGGTAGATCTAAGCGCAGAGTACTTTGGTGTAGAGGCGCGCGATTCAAAATGAACGCCTACAGATCACAAAATTTCAAACATGTATGCTTACTTGTTAATTATTTAATTGTATTTTCACCAATACTTTCACAGCAACAATGAAATCTGAATGAAGTGAAATATGACTAACTCGCTTTCCCGTCATACAATTGAATCCGAAAATGATTCAACTATTGAACATATGTACTACTGGATTACCGATCATGCCATTACGTATAAAAATTATTCATGTTTTAATATACTATATATAGGAAATCTTTATATGGGTACAGTTCTTGTTAATGGTCCCTTAGGTATGTCAAATTTAGTACCCACTTGGCGATAAATCGATAGGTCAGTATAAAAGTAAATATGAAGGTAGGTAGGACTGTAGTGTTCTGAGTTTGGTAACGGCAAAGGAAATTATAGAGAGATTTTGGCGCAATTAAGGGTCGTCTTTAACATTTTCTGTTTGCGCGCGTCTGCCGTAGCATATTTGGTCATAGTCGCAAATTATTCTCATATTCAGATCTTTCTGTCTATTTTGTGCCTCAATTCTTCTTCTATTTTCTTATTTTAAGAGGACATCCCCAACCCGCATGCATAGCGTGGGTATTATGGCTACTACCCCTTTAGGGGAGGCTTATGTCCAGCAGTGGACAGGTAAAGACGTTCGTTTCAAACAGTGGCACGACAAAAGGACTGATGATAAGGTAACTTTATTCGTATTGTTAATAGTAGGACGGTTATAGCACTAACTCGAAGGTAGGTGTGTCTACCTGTCTGTTAGTTACGCTTTCACAGAATCGCACAATCGATTTCGATCTTTAATATGGAGATAATTTTAACTTCAAAGTGTGCTTTACTTATTTCGTACTGAAAGTATTTTTAAGCTAATGTAGTTTTCAAAGTGACTGCAGATGCGATTCGAGCGGTCGTGGGATCGCATCCCGGGTCAGGCACTATTGGGTTTTTCTACCTTGAAATTCCTAGTAATGGCTCAGAGTCTGATATGTGTCCGGTGCATGCGATAGACTCACCACCTATTCCATAGTGGGATGTGAACGTAACTGGTGTAACGTGGGAGTGAATTACACTCCTCTGCCTTCTCCTTCGGAGGCTACAGGCGTGATGTGTTAACACTGTGAGATAGAGTTATTAGGACGCATGAGTTCGCCTAGCATTTTTCACTATTTTACTTATACGTTGCTCAGAGACACGTTACGAATTAGAATGATAGAACAGATAGAACTAATTGTCTTGCCACACGCGACAAGTCACCACAGCGAAACACAATCGCGACTGTGGAGACCACATTGGGTGTGTCCGTGCACATGGCTTTCTACCTACATGGTGAATATTTCAATGACACATACTAGCATTGTGATAAAAAATAAATTATGTTTTTTTTATAACCCATCAAAGCTATGACTGTCGAGACAATCGTATTCAATACCTTGGCGATGAGTGTGTATATATTAAATATTGAATATACTATTGGATCATTCTTACTTGAAATTCCTAATAGTGGTTCGGAACGTAAACTTAACCGTAAACGGTTCCCGATGTATGGCAATAGGCTAACAACGTATTCCATAGTAGAGTGTAAACGTAATTGATGAAACGTGGGAACGTATTACACTCCTTAGCCTGCCTCTCCAGGG
>DWDU01003735.1:0-11339 GCA_018245575.1 Jemadia suekentonmiller
GAAATTTTCCGCAAAGGCACTATAGCTTACTTTGGTGTCGTTAAGTTTGTTATATACATTATTTATACGTCATTTTTTGACTTTATTACATAACAGTCTGTCTGATTTTTGTATTACACTCTGCAGCTCGGAAATACACACCAGGTGTTATGTTACGTTTACACACAAGCGTAGTGCGTTAATATATGTTGCAGCTCCTTGTGCGATGGTCTTAATGTGTGGTTGGCTGACCGGAGCGTCGCTGGGCATGTGGTCGCGGCCATCATACACGGCACGGTGATGTACATTGTGTGAAGCGCTTATCGCACGGCAGGAAGTGGCTTGGTTTATTATTCATGTCGTGCATCCAGCGGCTGCGTGCGCCGGCGCAGGCCGCGGCAGGAGAATTTCTACGCTGTCCAGATACGACACTAACGGGATACCGATTTAATCTCTAATTAACGGAGAAACTCATACATGTCAAAGCAAAGTTATTTATATTCAAGTAAATATTGCTAATTATTTCCTGGACTATTTTATTATTATCAATTAACGGACTTTTAACAGTGCGAAACAAAGCATGAAACGAAAGTTTATTTTCAATGTTATTTTAATGTTAATTAAAACGCATGAGAATGTTTACAAAGTGAGTGTGTCTTCAAAATAAAGCAACAAAGTTCATGTTTGGAGGCGGTTCGTGCACCACATGCAGATTAGAATGAAATCATTAGCTGTGAATAATCGATAAGGAATAATTTGTGTGCATAAGGCGGCTTATCTCGAAAAGATTTACTTCCAGCGAACGCTAACGATAACGAGGTGATAAGGCTCGCTGCATAATGTCACGATGTCATTAAAGTTAAGGGAACTTCTGAGGAAAGAAAAGACGGAATCATTATTGTCACTGAAAAGAAAACGTGACTCACAAGATGTACGCTTTTTCTTTACTAAATAATACAAATAAATAATCCCATGGACGTAGACAGTTCGTTTTACGCTTTTTATACCAATATAATATCTGTGTGATTACATGTTTAAGAAAACACAGTAACCTTGATGATTTTGAGAATGATTCACATACTAATAAAATGTACTTTTTAGGTTATATTTTGAAGTCACAACCGTTGAATAGATTTGTATAAAATGTATTATGAAAACAGTTTGAATTGTCTAGTAAGATTTTCTTCTTTATATCTATAAAAAATAGTTTTTCCTATCTTTTTATAGCAACAGTAGATACTATTTAATCATTAACGAAGATTTTACAGCAAAAAGGGGGCTGTCCACAGATAAACTTAAGTACATTAAAAATGGAGTTTAAGAGCTATCAAATTAAAAAAGTAACTGAGTATACACGAATAAAGCAAATTGTCCAATGTTGAGTTACAAACAACGAATCATGAGAGCAACAGCTAGAAGATATGTAGTTTACGTATCTTAATTTACATAAATTAAACTTACCGCTCACATAAGCTTAGCCTAGGGCGAGTCACATTTACATACACAATCGTAACTACGTATGTAACTAAATGTATGTAAACCGCACTGCTTACAGTCGTCACTGCGCTAAATTTATCGGCAGCAATAGAACTGAAACAGAGGAGACATATCAGAGAATCTGTCCGCAGGAGAGCGGATACAAGCTCCCCGGAACAGGTTTGCAGTAGCGGCCTAACAGCTCGCCTCGAGCCGACCACGTTGGCTCGCGATGCACCGCCCACTATCCGCGATATCTGAATGTCATCCAAAACTGACCTACTTACACTACTCATAAAAGAAAAAAAGATTTCACGACCATTTGCTCGTAAGTCGGCGCTGTCGTTTTGTTCTTCGAATTAACCACGGTTATACAACTGTTGAACAATGTCATTGCAATGCAAGTAGATATAAAACTGAATGTATGTGTTTAGCAAATAATTGTATATTTATTTCTCTACTGCGTCTAGTACTCATTTAATTGTAAGTATAGAATTAAACATATAGACACCGCATTAACTATTTCTTTTATCAGCGTGCGCGTTGAAATGCAAAAGGATGCCAATACTTCGTTAAACATCCACTCGAGTGGCATAAAAACATCTTTGTAAACGAGACCAAACCCATTTACATTTGCACTTAGCGTGGACGCGGAGAACAAAAATAAAAACACAGACTCGGCAACTCTGGATACGCCAACCAGCTCCAACGTAATGACTTAGGAAATGACTAGATTGAAGAATCGGAAAAAACGCATCAATTTATATAAACCTGTCACACATGGAGATGAGATGGTTCGTGTTTGATAAAAAGCATATGATTTATTAAATTTTATCTATCCATTACATCTGCTTCAACGTAAGTAAGGAGGGGGATACAAGGCAAATATATTTTATTATTTAATGCTCAAACATTTTGTAAGGAATTCAATGCAGATATAAAGATAAAAAAATATCAAAATTGACAAACTGTTTAACCAGTGTTTATGTATTAAAATACAGTGATTAAATCGTTCAAACAGTAAATAATTAAGAACAAAACACAATATATAAAATCATTGCGCTTAAACACTTAAAATGTGGCACATACTTTTAAACTTGTATCGGATAAATAAAAAATGACTTACTATCAATATGAATAGTAAATCTTGTTATTCAAGCAACCCAATCTTAATTTGAATATAGATAAAAATCTTTAAAAGTATAAAGTGAATCCTAATAAATAAACCGATATCAATATAAATTGAAAAAGTCTAAAAATAAATCCTAATTAATAAATCGATATTAACATGTAATGAAAATACGTATTACTTGATGCTAATAAAATAAGTTATCGGCATTTCAAAAATGACTATTGTATATTATTGTGTCTGTAACGGACCGGATGAGCCAATCAGTACAGCGTGAGTCACACATGGGTAGCAAGGAGCCTGTGGCTTGCTGGACTGTCTACACGACGAGCTTTATTAAGCGACGTCACGAGAACCAGTTAAAAAATGTACACTAATTATGTAGGGTAACTTTTTTTAAGTAGGTAATGTGTTTAATGTCTGAAGCCTATGTCTAAGCCTATGATGAAAATTCTCCAACACCGTACTTAATCTAGTCTTATCCACTCAAAATTAAATGATTGTTTTATACATACTCACTGGATAATAGGCGTCTATCCCCAAAATACTCACCTCGTACAATTACTATGTATAACTGAAAACAGCGTAACCAAGCTATTAAAAGTTAATCATTTTAAAAATATTATTCTATGTATCTGTTTTATGCCAAGACGTTTGTCACGTATCTGTTAAAAATGTGCACGGAATATTTTACTTGCGATTCTTCGTAAGAAAACAATAAAACACGATGGCGGACAATGATTGGCTATGTCATAAGGCGAGCATAATTCGTGCTGTAACGTTCGACTTTGTCTCGACGTTTGGCACGTTTTTGCGACCCTAGTCACGCACACGCAGCCCGAAGTAGTCCGGACCGCGAGTACCCGTCCTATAATTGAGCCCCTATTCTTCAGTGTGAATGTTTAAGGCGCGGACGCAACGCCCTCTCATTCGCACTTGCTGGGCTCGGAATGACGCAGTCGCGACGGACTGCGATCGACATTATAATACGGTTCGACTCAAACCAAGTCATCATTCTCGCTAGCGTCATAACTCGTCTCGCTGAGCTCGTCATGTTGTGATACGTCGCCACTGTGTTGCAACTGCACCGCTGTTGATCTAGTATTAATCGAGTTCATTTCTTCTGCTACGATCTATTAATGTACATGTATGTACGTTCGTGGAAGTACATACAGATGCTTGTAGCAAGATAGCAACTTGGTAATAATTTTCGAATGATCGCTGTTAAGCAACACTTTATTGTAATGATGCAGATCTTAATTTTGTAGTAAACTTTGTAGTATTTTAATGTTTCGTGTAGTATTTCAATTTCAGTAATTAAAACATGTTTTATGTTTTTACTTCATACATCATAACAAGAAATACGATTTTTTTCTGTAGTGTCCAAAGAGTAACCTAATATATTCTCGGAAATAACTATTAAAAATTAATCCACTTAATTCTACCTAATCAAACATAAATATGAGGAAACAACTGTGTAATGCATTTTCAATATATTGTTTATCTATTGATTCTTTGTTAACGAAGATGCAAGTTAAAATTTGATGAATCAAATTATTTATAACAACAGTAAGTGCATACGGATATTGAAAATGAATACATTATTTATCAGTATAGCAATTCGTTTGATTCATTTAATACAAAACAATATAATTACCCACAGAAATTATCTCGCTTCGCCATTAGTCACTTTGTACAAAGTATTCAATGTACTGACACATTGTACGATTTGCAATTGCTTTAAACATGCAATTGTATGAAATACATCCGGAACAGTTCGGTAAATATTCATGAACAAGTGGCACCAACTCCTTGATGTTGTGGCCTTGCGTAATTTGTACTTGAAATCGCTTTCTACGCGGCGTCACGTCCATACGTACGCACCTTGATAAGCGAACCATATCTTACGTAAATCGCCTATTTACCGTGTACGGTCAAATCTAGCATATGCATCGTGCGCGTCGTTTATGTATACCCTCGTTATGTTTAAATAATGAATCAGATCATTACAAAAGAGCGAAGACGCCGTATGTCCAATATTGCGCAGAGCATGTAATCTCACTTCCAAGAACGATGAATATAAATATCAGTAAATGGTAATGACGCAAATTTTTGCTGTTACCCACGTAGTAGCGAAATGGCATAATGGCCCAAGTTTCGGATATGCAAATTATTTTATGTTCTTACTTGCAGTTTTATTTAAATTATGGTCGCGATTCATTAATCGTGCGTACCGTTTTGGATGTGAAAATAAAATTTTAGTACTTTATTTTGAATAACGAACTTGCTTACTTAAGCAATAATGCACGAATAAGTTAAGTTAATATTGTGTATAATTATATATTTACACACGTATACAACGTTAAGTTAGTACAATATTTACTTTTCTTAATAACTTAACGCTTATTATTACTACTTTATCATAAAGGATATGTATTTTGTCTATGTATTAATATTAACAAATAAACTCTACATGAACGATGGTCCGATATATTATGGAAATAGGCTTACCACCTATTCCAAAGTGGGACGTAAATGTAACTGGTGACAAGTGGGAGTGTATTACACTCCTCTGCCTACCTCTTTGGGGATTACAGGTGTCATATTACGTGATATTAAAATCTCTACATGAACATGTATACTACGATCAACGTTTGCACCATATATTCATAAATATATCTTTTAACAGTGCCGTTTCGTAGTATATACACGTGTTATAAGCTCTCAAGTATCAAAGCGTAAAAAAAGGGTTGAGAGATGATCAATGTGATACGAAGCGGAGACATTATAGGTCATAAGCGAGCGAGCAGCGCACCGTCGCTCCACGCATCATCGCTCTCGAACCCCATCCAATTGGGTGAAATTATGATCCAAATTGACGCTCTTCCGCCCATTAACGTTACTCTGACCTAACACAATATAATGTACGAATAAATCTCCGGCCAGTGGCTCATGTGACCGCGTACGTCGTTAAGTACAGTTATTACCCACAAAGCCTCGAACAGTAAGAATGAAGACGTTTTCGACTATGTGTAATTGTGTATTTTTTGCTTGCGAATTTTTTGCTCGGCGATTTGCTCCTGCGGTGCGCCGGTGATCGAGAGTGATGTTAAACATCTTCGTGATTCATGTCGAGAAAATTCCCAATATAAGATATAGCAAAAATGTATTTAATTTACGTTGATTTTGGGATGATTAATAAGGTAAAATCAGTGGTGTTTTTATTGATTTTCAATACGACTTTTAAGGCCACGTTATTATTTTCTTCCTTATGTATAGTTATAAGTGACAGGTATATATTTGTTGTCCTACTGTTAGGTTCTATTCTCGCAATCGTTGGCAGCCAGAACACCCTCCGCCACTGTTCTATCGCAGATTGGTGGAAATACTAGTTAGTAACCAATACGTTTATATTAAGAACACTTATGCAACGACTTACAATTAAGACTTAAGACGAAGCTTGATTCTGAATTGAAGTAAAGTACACAGCAAATATATTAAAATATTTAGTCATTGATATTTCGTGGGAAATTGTAGATGTAAATATGTACCTAAATCTGAATATTTTTCTCGAAAACGGCTTCGTTGGACTCTCCCTTTTTAAAATTGCCGCATGAAGGTCGTTGTGGACGGCGTTATAATGTACATACATGAATATATTATGTTATAGGACATATTATAGGAAAGCACCACAAACGGTAGTTATTCTTTAAGTCTTTGCAGTCACTCACATAACATCACGCCTTTCATCTCCGAATAGGTAGGCAGAGGAGTGTACTACACTCGCACGTTGGACCTACTATCATTTGCGCATAATATGTCTTGTTGTACCGTGATGTGTCTCTCTGTATATTACAGCTACGTGTGCGGTCACTTGAGCGTCACTATAAGTAATGTATTGTAATATAACGTAATATTTTTTGCTTTAATATTATTATATTTCATAGCGCCTGTGACGACCTTAAAGCGGAGATCAGCCCGATGACGTCAGCCGGCACCAGCGCAGGTCGCCGCAGCGGCCAGTCCGCCGGCTGCTCCCACATTCACTTTCTATCAAGCGATCTTTGACTACGTAATTGCAACTTGTTACGCCAAATTAATATGAGAAAATTGCCGCTAAACGTGTTAAAAACGTATACCTACCTGTTAACTATATTTAAGTTCCAATTAAGAATATAATAAATCAGATGATTTCAGATAATATTCCGCGGTGCAGTGAAGAATGCTTGTGGTAAAATTAAACTCACGATATGTCCACCATTCTCTACGATGTTACAATTGGTCACGTATTTGTAGGCAATAATAATATCCGGATTGTAATAATAACAATAATCGTCAGATCTGATGTTACGATACTCGTGTATTTGTACTCAATACAATGTTTTCTAGCACCTTTTCCTAATGCAGGAAAAGTCAAAATGATAATATTATTATACATGGCGGGTGAGTACGGAAAGAGTGATGAATGTAGAAGAAACACATCAAGTCTCCAAAGATTGTGATATTTGGTACTCGGTGCTCTCTGCCTATCCCGAGCCATAATTAACCAAAATAAATTACTCTATACAAGATTACAATAATAGTGATTTTTATAGAACATAATAAAAAAAATAATTATTGTAATTTTTTTTATATTTAGTGTAGCAAAGAGGCAAATTGTACAATACCTACATGTTATATTAAATGCGCTCAAAGTATGATATTGTCCCCGGTGTATACAATAAACTCACCCTCTATTACGTGTGACTGCCTACCCCTACGCCAAATATCTACAGGCGTGATTTTAGATTAAGTATAAATTAAAAACTGCATCGGCAATACAAGTGAACATCGAACACGTTACAATATAACGATCAACATGTAACACAGTCATATCGAAGTTTTTTGTTAGTCGTGTGTGAGAAGTGATTTCACGTAGAAACAGCGGTACTGTGATACCTTTCGCTCGGTTCGATGCTAGATAGAAAACTGTAAAAAAACTGTCCCACTTCCCAATGACCTTTGTTACAATGCTACACTGCTAGAAAATCATGAACGCCTTAAGTAAACGTGACATGTACAGTAATAGTCAGAATAAGCTAATATTCATGGTGTTTCGTTGTCGAATAATTAATTTATCCTTTTAATGTTGTTATTCCGTTTCGACAAATACGATTCTTGTAAAGAGGGCGTTGAATAGTTTCGTTTTGTTGTTAAAAACACATGGCCAATGAGCTTTCAAGGGCAGATGAGTATCACTGCTGCCCTTTTATATTAAACATCAGTGTGGAATAGTACATTTGGCATAATACCAAATTCTAATGGCCAACAGCGCGGCGAACGTTTTAGATTACGCGTTTATATTCATTGGCAAATGGATTCCAGATGCCAGTTTAGACTCCAACTTTTACAACTGTTCTAACCTGTACATTGTAAGTACAGAGTAACCTACAAATGAGTTGAACAGTGGAGACATTTTAAATATTACCGAAAAACATTAACGAATACCTTTTTTTAAAAGTTTCAAACGGCATAATAAAAATTGACATTTAATTTAATTATAACTTAACATCACGACTGAAATCCACGAAGAGGTAGGCAGAGGAGTGTAGTACAATCCTACGTTAACGTCACCAGTTACTTGTACGGCCCACTATGGAATAGGAGGTGAGTATATTACCATACACCGGGCACGTATGCAGATTCCAAGTACTTGTAAATGTAAGTTAGAAAAAACCTGTGATTCGAACCCAGGATGTCTTGATCGTCAGACGCGCTTGCAACCAACACGACTAACGAGGGAGTGTTAATATAAAAGTGTATATTTCAAAATATATTTGGAATACATTGATTACCTAGTCAAATGCAGTACGATAGAATTTAAGCAGAATTCGTGCTGTACGAAAGATGTAAATATACCGGCGAATCTCTTAGCAACTTTATTAAAGGAAATATTGGAACGAGGGTAGTCCACCCTCCCCGAGGACACGTGCGTCGCGCTACATGTTTTATGAATGAGCTAGCCAATTTCGAAGACGCCTCGCCATTACTTTATGAACTAAATTCTCTCAGTTACCTTTGTAGTAAGAACACTGCAGCACAGCCTTGGTTGCATAAAAAATTATACAAATCAATTCTAGTTGAGCCGGCATTAAAATGTACTTAATGGTGCCTATATACGTTGATAAAAATAAAGACAGCTAGCTATGAACAGTTGTAGTCGCCGCAAATGCTAATCAATCCAGTACGTACCTTATCTAATGTGAATATATGACTCAACACAATTGTGTCGAAGGAACAATAGATTATCTTATGTGAAGTTTCATTCTGACGCGCCGTGGACCGACATTGTCAATTAATATACGTTCTCTTCGTCCACTTGGTAATGTTCGAGATGAAAACTGAACATAGTTTAAATGTAGTCTATTAATAACTTTAAAAATTATATATAAAAAATGTTGTTAATAATCACGTTTATTTGATATACTTGCTTTATTTTATGCCTCGTCGTTGAGCGGTTGCATGCGTGGTGCTGATAAAAATGGTCTTGTTGGATCCTCTAGTCGGAAACACAATTGTTAGGTTTAGCTAGCTCGAAATTCCCGGTACTAGCATGGAGCCTCTATTTGTGTTCGGTATATAATAATAGGTCGTATTCGGACTTAATAGGACATATAATATAAAGTCATATTAGGACCTAAGATATAAATTGTAAATCGTGTAAGTGTACTACACTCTATCTACCGCTTCAGAGAAATACAGGCGTGAAATTACGATGTTATTTTACTTCAAACGTTAGGATATAAAAACGACTCGACTTGCTTGGACATGCCTTACGAATAGGGAGAGTTCGTGTGTCAAATATCAATTCAGTACTTTTTTTGTGTTCAATCAAATTTCAATTTCTTTCGCGTCTTACGTGGCTCTGTACCGGTAGCCACTCGTACTGGTAACATCGCATGTCGCGCACCCGCGCACGCGAGACGTCCGCAATCACCAGCCGCGAAGACAAGTGCTTTCATGATATTCGATTCGCTACAGTTTCACTTGTATCGGTGTGTGCAGTTATCAACTTCGCTAATGTTTGTAACTATGATGTTTTGCAGGTATATTCTTCGTTCAGGAACCGCTGGTTAAATTTTCAGCTACAACCAAGATCATTTGTGTAAAATTGAACTCATTAAATTTTCAAAAGAAAGGATTATCTGTTTGTGGAAAACATTGTGTAGATTTTCCTGTAAGAAACACTTCGTTACATTTAAAGATACAATTAAAGTAGCAATTATTTTCAGCTGTTTTTTGTGTATATTCAAATCTCCATCTTCTTTGTCAAATGTTATGGATGTTTAATCTAAAGTGGACACTTATTCTGCGATGAATACGAATTCAAACGTTAATAAATGTATGTTTTTGACAAATAATTTTCATGTTATAATGATTTTCGATGCGATTTTTCTACTTTTTACGTCCTTTACTGCGTTGGGATCACATTTTCTTGTCTAAGTATTGTGGTATAAATCACATTTTCGCTGTCATAATATAGGTATATTATATATGTTTATGTACATTGCTGATATGATTATAAGGTTTATGAACATAAAATGTAACATCACGCATGTAAACGCCGTTGAGGTAGGCAGATGAGTACAGTACCTCCCAAGTTTCTCCAGTTATGTTTGCATCTCACTATGGAATAGGAGAGGAGCCTAATGCCCTGCACAGAACACAATTTCAAACTCCGAGCCACTACTACAAATTACCACTGGAAAATTTAAGTTGGAAAATCCAACATGAGAATTAGAAACTAGGACTTCTCGACCACTCAACGAACGGAGCAATCTATATGGTTTATAAAAAAATATATAAAAGTCAAATTCTGTTTTTTTCAGTCAGTTGCCATTAACACCCAACTCATTTCTACCATAGCAACACTGAACAGAAAATTATCAGTAAGACTGCTGTGTCCGTAACAATGCTGACCCATCGAACTCTATTATTTAAAAATGATTCTAAGTAGTACTGCTAACATTCGCTCTGAGATAATTAACTAAATATTGACATAAGGATACCACAAATAATTATCTCAGCGCAAACAATAGCTATGTGAAGTTAACCGTACTGAGCAAAGAATGTTCAGATAAGAAACAATTCAGAACTCCCGAGTACATTATGTCACAGATATCGCTTACGTCACCGCTTAGTATATCTACGTGACAAACCACGATAATTAGTAATAATTGGTATTACATATTACGAAGTGAAAGAATATAGTGAACATTGAAAGTGGAGCGATAATATGTATGTAGATGATAAGTTGGGTGATACAGATCACTTAGCAAATGATTCCAAATTAGGCGGTCACGCGTGGTCGGCTGGAAGGATGAGTGGCTAGGGATATTTTTATAAACGCTTACGCGCCACGGAGTCAATGTTGGGAGATCCGATGTTATCGTTATACCGGACCTTGTCGGGGACGGAGAGTTGTTAGAAATTTCCGACAGATGGGCAGCCTATTGTCCCGTATGTCTATCGATGGGAAAAACGTGGCGGAGAATGCGTCAGAGCTCCACGAAGTAGGGGATATCTATGGGGGCACCAGGCGCAATTGCTAATTGAACTCAATGGATTGCAGCCGTCAATTTCATTAAGAAAGCGACGAAAATTGAAATTTATTCAGTCCTAATTTCGTAAAGTGAGAATATTAAAGTAGGAATGGGGGTCAATGCCCAATACCGCACACAACTAGTGGTGATCTCAGATCACCTTAATTATATTG
>DWDU01003736.1:0-11339 GCA_018245575.1 Jemadia suekentonmiller
GATCGCGATGTAGCAGGAGCCTTTCGAGATTGCATTACGTGGCACGAGAATAAGAGCCGATCACGATGAAAGATTGCTCTCGTTGGCGCCCAGCTAACCGGATCAGGTTAGAGAGAAGAACTTTGTAAAGGAACATTGGACACAGACAATTTGATGCTTAACTATAATAATAAAGCATATGAAACATCCGAGTAAATGCAACGTGAAGCGGTGATAGCCTGATGGTTTGAAATTTAGCTTCTCATTCCAGTAGCCCGGGTTCAAAAGCTGGCGCGGTTCAGGTTAAATTTAATTTGCTATAACGATGAAGGAAATCATTGTGTGGAATGCTGCGCATCTTACAGTACAAATATCTCTTGCTTACAGACCTGGACAGAACCTTGCGCAACTCTACACCGCGTACATTTAGATTCTAAATGATTAATGTTCTAAATATAAGAAGGAAAAAGAGTGATAAAGCGTCAAAAACGTCCACCGACCACCGGCGTTAGAAGCTTTGATGTTGTAATGTGAGTTTCGCATCAGTTCGACACTAGGCAGAGCGTGGCTTGTGCTTGCGATGCTTTGGATTCGAGCTATGCAGTCGGTATGCAGGTCACCTGCACGCGGGAGTGATGCTAGAAGCGGCCACCCGACTGACCCAGTGGTCCGTTAGTTAATGAACATGACTGATGAGCAGGCGGGTGGAGTTTCGATTCCCAAACGTTACAAATATTTACGAACGAGTATTTGTTGTGATATTATATGAGTATTTGTTTAGAATATTCGCCTTAACCTTTCTCACTCTGAGGGTGTCGTAACGAAGAACGATAAAAGGGTTGAAAATGATAATAATAATGTACTTAGAAATGTGTGTGTGGTAACTGTTGTCTGGTTACCTCAGCGCAGGCTCTGCGTAATTTTGGTTCAGATGGCTGCGTGTGAGTTGGCCCATGAAATTAGATACTACATATTATGATACGCTGATGTCCCACTGTTGGACTAAATGTCCTCACATTTGGGAAAGTCTATCAATTACTTCAGCATGCTAATTTGGATTGATGGGCGTTCTTGTACATATCCTAAGAATCGAAATATTAAATGTTGTCCTAATTTATACGAGTATTTATCTATCATAAAGAAGGCCACAAGTTCGTTTGTCCGTCACGTGCTCACGCATGATAGATATCAACTTTTGCAGTTTTTGGCGAGGTCTTTTGCAAACGGAGAACTGAGCGAAGATGAAAGTCTCAGCTCAGTACCATCGGTGAGTGAGGCATTGCGAGCGCAAAACACAGATTCTAACATCTGACTGCCGACCTTCAGTAGCTGGAGAAGCACTTGAAATAAAAAAACACATATCATTGAGAATTGTATGTACAAATCTATTCGAAAGTAATTCACTTATCTTGTTTAAGTTACCTTGAAAATGTCAGATATGGTTTAATGATTGCATTATGTCCACAAAAAAACATTACAGTTTGCTTGAACGTATACTAAACACACAAAGGCTGGAAAACATATTATTCAGCTGTCACGTATACTAGATATTACAGCGTGGTTTTGCTCAAGTTTAAAAATCGTATGGAGGATCATAGAGGAATGAGGAATCTCTTAAACGAACTAGTGTGTACCAAGAGAGTGACAATGCAAAAGAAGCACTTCAGAACTGTAAGGATAGAAATCACCTCGTGAATGACCTGCCGTGGTGACGTATAACAATAATAAAATCACCACTCTACGCGGTATAAACGTTAGAGCCAGATGCTCAGAACTCTACCTAAATCGGTAGCGCAAAGACCATTCTCGCCTATCACAGGACTATCATTATCCATGTAAGGCCGTCCACCCGAACCCGAGCCACGCTGAACTAATAATCATTAATAGCAAACAAGTAGACGGACAAAAAGACAAAACACAACCACGCAAGACAACTCAATTACTTCACACAAACGTAATCTCTAAATAGAATCCTGTTGTACATGCGAAAATCGACTTTAAAACGTTTGCCATAAACCGTTTAATTGTTCGTCGATAACTCACAATCGAATTCCTTACTTAATCCTTTAGCTGACACTTTAAGCGATATTCAATCTTATTTACAAGAAGATTGCGTTGTATATAGCTTGAGTCTTAACGCTAGAACTGGTCGTCTGACTTGCAAGATAGCGACAAGGGAATTTAAATAGTATGTCAAAAGAAATAAAGATGATATTCTACTGAATCGATCGGTTGCATCGAAGCCAGTAAAGCTTGAAATGTTTTGGTGACATGAGCGTACGACGCGTGGACAGAGATGGAATGGAGATATATATTTTTTGTTTGTTCTTTATTTAGTCGCTGTTCCAAAATTAAAGTCAAAGAGAGGTTTGCCGTTTTATCATTTACTAAAACAGCGCATTTCCAAAGACTCGAGAAAGTATACTCGAGAAATTATCAACATATAATTTTTGTTAAGGGCGAAGTAATTCGTGAAATTTGTCTTTTTCTTTTTCATTTATACCTGTGTATAGTGGTAACGTCAAATGACACATGAAATTAAAAATCGGAAGTGACTTATCAGATAGTTCAGCGATCCACATTCATCGGTCGCACTGATGGTCACACACACCCAGTCCAAACACCATCCAGGTCAAATAACATAATAACTCTCCTAATCTTTTATGCGCAAGAATACAAATAGCTGTAAAATTATGAG
Organism: Jemadia suekentonmiller; assembly: GCA_018245575.1. Lineage (NCBI taxonomy): Eukaryota > Metazoa > Arthropoda > Insecta > Lepidoptera > Hesperiidae > Jemadia > Jemadia suekentonmiller. The sequence continues at coordinate 2,678 of DWDU01003736.1, forward strand.
TTTGGTTGCAGTTTTTATGCCGTTGACATAGGTAGGTAGATATCTAAATGTATTGTTCCACTTCCACTGTTGCATTCAGATCTCCTATCACAAACAGTAAAGGTCATAGACTGACCTGGCCAAGAGCAAGTTGGCAGATTCACCACGTCTCGAAGATAATTATGGTGATCTGTAAGATTAGCAGATTTCCTCACGATGTTATCCTTGTTAGGATTTGAACCCAGGACATCCATGGGGGGAGGCTGAAGCTTAAGCCTAGCTGTAAGCAATAGGCTATCAATACTATTATGAATGCGCTGTACGAATTTTTAAGTTTTTATTGTAGCAGCGACTCCATGCGTTCCGCGCGTTGGGTGGCCGGACCACCCGGAACCCGCGCCATACATCTGTTTGTCAAATTAGGCGCCAGTGCTGCCCTCTGCAGTGCGATATAGGTGTGTGCGATATACGCGCACCACACCACATACAAACGAACATAAACGGAGTACATAATCGATAAATCGAATGATTTAATCAATCGATTATTTCCGTTACATACATTAGAAACACTTATAAAGTAGCAACAGACGAATATGAATCGAGACCATGATCGATGCATCGAATAGCTACCTAGAACACCGATTTATACCACATATTAAATACGATTAAAAAGGTAACATCACGCTCGTTATCACCAAAGAGGTATACAGGAGTGTCGTACAGAACCACGTTACACCAGTTACGTTTTCGTCTCAACATGGAATAGGTGGTGAGAGTATTGGCATGAACAGGCTACAAATAAACTTCGAGCTACGCTAGGAATTTCAAGTCAGAATATCCGACCAGGCGATCGAACCTAGAACCTTTCGATAAGGAGGTGCGCGCTTACAACCAATCCACCAGCGGGACACTGATATATGTATAAAAATGGGTAATACGTATAATTCTATTCACATTTTATTGACTTTATAAGTGAAGAGAGTAAAAAAAGAACAAGCAGGACTCACAACTCATATAAGACAAATTAAACAGTGCGTGAGCTGCGCGCTGCTGTAGGTAGTGACCATCAAATAGACAGCATAAATAGTTTTTTGAAATAAAATCTTACAGAATTTGAGGAATAATTGGATATGTGTGTGTAGAAGAACCTTTATAAAGGGATCCTATATAGGTACCGGAAGCTCGTACGAGTCCTTTACTGGACAGCAATAAGTTCAGGAGCTGCTTGGCAACAAAGGTGGCGCTGCTGTCGTCAGGAGTAAACAATACGGAGGGACGACTAGAGAACCGCCTATCGTTCAGTCAACAAGGCTTGCGTATATTGTGCTAAGAGAATACACTCCTGAAAATTTTAATGTTATTATTGGTAATACGTAAGTGTCGTTATTAAGTGTAGTTGAAAATATAAATATATATCCAAGGACTCGCAATGCTGTTAGGGTCAAATGCTTCTTGGCTAATTAAATAAAATAACTCGAACTCTACACTCGCTCTGTTAATTAAGCGTAAGTTTGAATGGCTGTTCCTAGGTTGAAATTCCCAGTAGGAGCTTGGAGGCTCGATTTGTGTCCGATGTAGGGCGATAGGATCACACCCTACTCCATAAGACGTATAATATAATAGATGAAACGTAGGAGTACTACACCCCTCTGCCTACGCTCTGAACTTCAGGCGCGATGTTATGTTATGTAGCTATTTCGTCTCACTCACATCGTGATAAGTTCGTTACCGCACCAACTGAAACAAAAACTAATTAAAGCTATCGAACGCTCAAACTTTTGTCGGCCGCGCGTTCATTATTAATTTATTGCAATAATTGAAATTCAAATAATTCAGTTAATTGGCATACCGCCGGCCACCGGCGCGGGTAAAGGCGAACCGTTGCATACGTTACATTCTTAACAGGCAGCGGTTCTCAAACTGTACAACCGAAAAGCAGTTCAAATCGCACATAACACGACATCATTTATGAAGATAGTGATGAAAGGGAAAGAAACGGATCCAGGTAAGTAAAGGTAGATATATTTGGCACTCGCTTCGCTGCTCTGTGCCTAACCCGTAAATGACCTGGCGTGATGGTATAACGGTAACGGACGACATGAAAAACGTACTTTATAAAGGACGGATTATCAACAACCCTTTTATGGTTCCGCTGTTGGATACTTGCTTCCTTTCAGAATATGAAGGCTCTCATGGTCCAATTATTAATAAACCAAACATATCAATAATCACCACTGTTATATCGTTACGCTATATTCCTTATCGGGTGAACAGACAGAGCCCAGGGCCAATTATCCCTATTCTCACAGACCGACGGAAAGAGAACAAAAAATGATTATGAAGTTTGAGCACCGCTGTCGCGGCGAATACCGGACAATAATGATATATAGTAACGCAAGAAGCTTATCACAACAGCGGAGTACCACGAATAGTTGATACGCCAATTATATAATAATTGTACTTGCGTGTTGATCTATAGCTGCCGTCGTTTGGTACGTATGCGCGTATGATTCCGCGCGCGAGAAGGTTCTATTAAATAACGATACGCAACGTCACATCACGCCTATAATCCCCGAAAAGGTAGGCAGAAGAGTGTAGAACACTCCCACGTTTCACCAGTTACGTTTACGTCTCACTGTGGAATAGGTGGTGAGCCTATTGCCATACACCGGATACAAATACAGACTCCGATCAACTATGAGAAAATCTAAATTAGAAAAATCGAATGGTACGAGACCCGGGATTTCAACCCAGGACCTAAGACAGGCTACTAACGAGGCAGTCATATTACGTATTGTTATGAAAATAAATAAATATTTCAGGACACAATTGCAATACTAATAATACGTTGGGTCAACTCACACGGCCGTTTTTAATGGTCCTAAACAAGACAGAACTTGTAACCGGACGGCTCGTGTGTATTATACATATGTAATTGAAAACCACACTGTTATAGACATTGCTTATTTACAGTTAGACATAGAAAAAATACTTGCGCTCATCACACCATCACGTGTACATGTAACTGTTGGACTAACAAATTCAGTTTCTGCTATCTGCTAGTACCAGGCTGGAATGCTTCGCGTACCGACAGTACTTCCGAATCGGTGGAACGTCGAATCTCTCCCAGAATGAAAGGTTTAAAGACATGGTCCGCCACGCTGGCCAAATGCGGGTTGCCCTAGACAACGTTTTTTTATGAGCCCTAAGATGCGCAGTATTTACCGCGATGTTTCCCTTAACTGTTATAGAAAGGGACATTAAAACATAAATCGCATGTTTAGTAAAAGGTTATCTGCCAAGATTGAACCGAGGCCCTCGGAGCGAGAGGCTGAATATCGAACCACTGAGCTATCACTGCTTAACTATAACTACTGCAAGAGTGTATTTTTGATATCTGCAATATAAAAGAGTATGAATAATAATCCATACTTCAGTTTGCGACTTCATGAGACCGGCGACTGTACAAGAAGTACATCTGTAAAGATAGAGGTAATTGACGTTCAGTGCTTCCTACCTACCTCGTAACGGACCCGCCGACTAAATTACAACAGTAACCATTACCTACTAATCAAAACTATTGATCGAATTTCTAGGAGTGCTCAGCTACCTTATAACAAGAGATAAACCAAAAGCTAGGGAAAAACAAAAGCGACCCAACTAATAAATCAATTTTTGTCCCAATATCCTCCACAACGTAAAATCAAGTAGCAACCCAAAAAAGTTGTCAAAATCAACATTTTTTTTGCAAAATATTGACAACTGTATTGACGGGCGTAGTTTTTCTATGCGAAGCCACTTGAACCAGTTAACACATCCACAGGGGAACCCTAAAAAAATTTAATCTAACCTCTTAAACCCATAAGTATGAGTCAGAGGCCACCCAGTGAGAGGTTATGTGCTGTCTCGCTCGCGCGTATCGTTGTGTCTCGGTCGCGCACTTTTTTTACCTCCATTGAAGTTTGCTGTCAAAATAAGGATTATAAAAGTGTTTGGATGAGTTTATGCAACGATGGGCGGACGGGATGGATGTAATTATATTTAATTGATTTTCAATTATATGCATAGGGCTTTACGCTGTTGGCGCGATAAAAATGTCGTTTAACTTGACGATTGTTATAAACAAAGTCGTCAAAATGGTCTAGCAAAAGGCACAAAAAGCTAAATTATTTATATGAATTTTAAATTTGTCCAGTCACCAGTAGCCAACTATCACCTTCGTCAGCATCGCATATCCTTTTCACATACAACAATCGGGCGCGGGTCTCTTCTTAGAATGAGAAGACCCTTAGTCTGCCCGCTGGCTATGTCAGCTAACCGAGTTTTGAAATTTGGTCGAGAAAGGTCTTTACATAAATAAATACTTGTATATATGGTAGATAAATATCCGACAAGAAATCTACGCGTAAAAATTTGAATTACGTGTCTTCATACCAAACTCTTTTATTCTATGCCGCCGATATCAGGTTTGATCTCTAAGTTGTCTAGGTTTCTCAATCACCGGACAATCAGCTGGCAACTGACCGATATTTTCAATGTAGTCTGATGATGGTCCAGGCCTCTACTACTCGCCAATTAAAAGTTTTAAATGTATTATTAAATGTATTAGTTTGGTCTGACAGCTGTCAAAATATGTCAGCAAGACTTGTACATATAAACCTTTATCATTCCCACGTACCCTTCTCTAGCATACAAACACGAGAACATACTCACATGTTCTGATAACGTACAATGGTGCGTCAGGTCTGTACGGATAAAGATATCGTGAACCCTGGCACCGTGCCTACCTCGTAAGGGACCTGGCGCGGTGGTATCATAATAATATGGCATTAGTAATGAGATCGTCTTAAACGTTTATTGCATGAAGAGGTCCATGCTGGTATTTAAAAAAATAAAACGTAACTCTCGGATCGCGGTGAGTGATGACTTAATTTTTGGAACCTCCACGGAGAAGTAACTGGAGAGCGGGTCCCGGCGAGCGGCGCGACGGTCGCGTGGTGGCCGCGCTGCGGCTCGCAGCTACGTATCGGTGACGCCGGGTGCTACCAAACGAGCATGTCGTTATTGACTGATTGGTTGGTGCAGCGGTCGCAAGCGCGAGTGCTGACCAATATATTCTGGATTCGATCCCGGGTCGGCCAAAGTGTTTATGGGTTTTTCTAAGTTGCAAATTATCGGTAGCAGCTCGGAGCGTGGATTTCTACCCAGTGTATGACTATAGATCCACCGCTTATACTACGGAACGTTTAACTGGTGAAAAATGCGTATAAACACTCTGTCTACCTCTTGAGGGAAACTGACGTGATGTTTTTTCTTAATAAGCCAGGTCTTTTATGTAATAACACATACGTACGTTCTAATTGTACGCATACTACTCGCTCGGGCCATTTGATACGACATTCACGTATATCAGTGGCGCGTAACCGACCTAACTCGGATTAATATTGATATGTTTGTGTCGATCGTTAATATTATTGTGTCGTGAGATTGTTCACGACCGACTGATGTCGGGTCGAAAATTCCCTCGTTGCAGTCCAGTTCCAAAATACCAGTTCCCTCGCGAGGTAGGGAGAGAGCACCGAATGTCAAATGTCTCGATCCTCACAGTACTGACTCTTCTACATTTATCAGCCTCTTCATACACAGGCGCCGGCTTAAGATAATTCTGACTTCAAAATTGCCAGTATCTAATCTATTTTTTCATCATCATCATCAGACTATTTCAGTCCACTGCTAAACCTAGGCCTCCCCTGAGGGGTTATGTCCATATTCCCCACGCTGGGCATGCGGGTTGGTGATTGCAGAGCACAGCCTCTTACACCGCCTACGCGGCTGCCCGTAGGCGGCCAGGTCAAGTAGCTGTGCCTAGACAGATCGCGCCATACCGCGCGTCACCAGCCTCCAACTATACACAGAGAGGATTATGCAGACTTATGGAAGCAATGTCTCTTAGCGACGGACGTTACAAAACAACAGATTTTACTCGAAACCGTAAACAATAATATTTACGCAACAATCGCTTCAAAGCGCCGCCGCCATTTTGACGTTAATTAGACAGATGTCAAAATAGCATTCAGTCGGTGATTGATAGCGACTACCAGGGATTAGGGGATACCAGCGTTAATACGTCGGTAAAGAATGTTTTAAACCGTAACAATCCTGTTTGTGTGTGACTAATATTGACAAAATGGCGGCCGGTTACCGCGCTTTATATTCGTTGATTTAATATTTTGGGTAATTGAAAAGATATTAAATGAAACTTTACCTTAGACATTCATTGTTAAATTATTAGTAGATACATTAAATTTGTAATTGGTACATACAGTTATTTTTATTGTATTTATACAGCACTAGGCTCAAATCAGTGTATTTTTAATGTAAGTAGTACAAAATTATATTATTATTCATTACAATCACTTTATTCCTGACCTCTCGTATATTAGATATATGCAGTGCATAATATATAATAAATAAAATAAGCGATAGTTTACTGTTTGTCTGCGATGCTTCCTGATGATGTACGCAAATACCTACCGCCTAAGATGGAGCAGGCGTGTCTGGGAAGAGCTTATTAACCCTAGACAATTTGAAGAGTCCTAGAATTTTACATTTGAATAAGAAAAGTTTAGAAAAATAGGGTTACTCAATATTTTGTAAATGTATGTGAAGGATGTAGACATTATTTACTAATTATTTATTAGCCTTACGCCTTCATAGCGAGATGCTTAGTTGACTTCTGCGAGATATATTTCTGCACTGTACAAACACGCCCTAGTGACGTCATAGCAAGTTCTCAAATTATCGCTAGAGTTGTTACCCATACATGACTATTGTGTAATTATGTAATGTCGTAATTGTCAGATATTCCTTTATAGGTATTCGTATTATTATTAGTAATCATGCTTAAACAGTATTCTGGAACGCATCATGCCTCGATGTTAATATCAAAATAGATTTACTGTCATACTTAATCAACATTAACTAGGCACGATATTAAGTATGATCATTAGCCATTCTCAGCATAAACGATCACCTGTAATAACTCTTTAACAAGCTTTCTACAGTAGCAACGTAATAATAGACTATTAATTTGATATTTAATTATTTTTATTATTACTGGCAATAATTTACAAACAGTTTGAAAGCTTTGAATTAAAAGTTCCACTTCGCCCCGACTAATTTGTTGACAACACCAACTGCCAATCAATTAAGAAAAAAAATATGATAGCAGTGAAAAAAACTAACTTGAACGCAACCGTAAAGTCAAGACTAATTTGTCTACAGCCAACAAAATAGCGATCCATTACAGCGGGATAATAGTCTTTATCCCTTAGATGCTACTACAAAAATATTCATAAACGCTGAGCAATAGGAATAACTGTCACATAAATACGTTCGCGACATCGTTAGTTCCACTAATCGCGTATTAAAATGCATCCAAAATTAGTTTGCGTGAAAACGGAGGCCGAGAATTGACAGTTGGTGCAGTTGGCGCCAAATTCGCTGTCACTCCGACATCGGCGTATGATTTACGCGGCAAAACGTTGAGATAAAATAAATACAGGGACGTCGAGACGGGTGAAATAAAAAATGATCTAAATTAATAAAATTTAATATAGACGCCCACACACCGCGATGGTTTCGGATTAAACTGAGTTTATTTTGATTGGGTCGTTTATACTCCCGTACTTCCGCTACATTGTTTTCGAAGCTATTAGCTTTATTTATAATCTGTACGGTACTTAATCGTTTCGTTTTATAAGGACACGTGTCGTATGGTAACTGGCAGCGTAGAAATATATTAAGAACGCTGAGCTATTTAAAGATTATCTTATTTATTTAATTAAGAACATTGGTAGCTTTAAAAAATCATTTTAAAAATGTAATCACAAACAAATAGATGGCTGTCATACGAGGATTTTAAATCAGGTATGGATTTCACAAAACATATTAAATTATTTTTTATAAAGGACAGTTTACATGAAATATAAAAATCACGAATTGACAAAAGTCATCGTAGACTGCACTTTTTTTATAATCCACGGAACGCTTAACATAAACAAACAGTTAAGTTGATAGTATGTTAAGATCCTAAGCGCTTGGAACAGATACGTAAGGCAGTGACAGAGACCTTAATAGTGCTATTAATAAAACCCCGCGCAAAATAAATCACTGGCTGTCGTAAAGTTTTTTGGCGTCCATCACTATTATAAATCACTTTAAAAAACGCGTGAACACTTCGAGAATATTTTATGTGCACCCACTGTACTAATGTCGATGGCTTCTACCCTTTTAACGGCCCACTAGTGGGGTTTTTCTCCCACAATTATGGAATCAGGCTAGTACGCTTCAGCTCGCTGATTACAACTTCACATGATGAGGGTCTGAGTAGTTGCCAATCTGACTCATATATTTTTATACTATTTTAGAGATTTTTAACCAGAAACCGTCATCCATTCATTATTATTAATAAGCGATGTTTAAATTGAATAATCGCTTTAATTTCGACTGTCATTTGGTCAACTTGACTGCCTCGTTGGAAGAATGGTTGCAAGCGCGAGTGCTGAGCGAGAAGTCTTAGATTCGAAGCCCGAATGGATACTATTGGGTTTTTCTAGCTTGAAATTGTTAATAGTGGCTCGAAGTCTGGACATGTGCTCGGTGTACTGCAACAGATTAAGCA